>JAKSZT010000496.1:1329459-1560449 GCA_026826555.1 Tolypeutes matacus
CAAATAGCAATATTTGGGACCACTACATGCTGCAGGGATGTTATTTTATTTTACTATATTTTACTGTTATGCACTACCCTGGCAGGCTTTAATGGCTGCTTTCTTCTTGTAGTTATAACTAAAAATTATGATTAATAACATAACATTTTATTTATTATTATATTGAAACATTATTATATTTTCAGGAATTTTATACACTTTTAAAGTTTTCATATGAACTTTTTATTCATATAACATTAATTGCTATAAAATTAGAAATTTTCTTTTAATTATACAACAGTTTTATATACTTCCTTCAACTTATATCACATGAACTTAACTATTTTCAGTATTTTACTTTTTTTTTTTTTAGGTTAAAGTCCAAATTATATGTGACAGTTTGAAATGAAAGCTATGTTTCAGGATTTGACTTTGTGAAAGCAGGTTTGAACATTGTGTTCTTTTTAAAAGTGATAAGACCTGTTTCTCCATGGAAATGATAAGGTTTTATTTTGATAAAACAGACTTTCTTATTACATACTGATTATTTCAGAGAAAAAGTTTGTAAATTTTTACCAGTGCAGAGTAATGTTCTAAGAAACTTTGAGAAGAATAAAATTTTAACTTTATATTATTGCATTGTTTGACATTAAAGCTTTTAAATTTTTTTAGATAGACTGTTTAAATCTTATTTAGCTATGACCATGAACATTATTTTCCCACAAGCTTTTTGCACTTTTTGTATTTTTTCAGGTTTTGTCCGACATTTTACTTTGTTTTAATAACTAGTCATTTTATCTTAGGATCAAATTACTATCTTTTCTTTAATAATAACAGGACATTCTATATATCTTCCATATCTAAGTTACCACAATGATTTTGGAAACTATTTCCAAGCAAACTTCTTACAACACATAATTACCATCAACATTAAACAAACTTGTTAAAATAATGCTTTAATTTGAGTATAACAATATTTATTATTTTAAAGTAATATCCATATTTATTTATTAATATAAGCACTTATACAATTTTTGGCCATTTGAATAGAGCTCTTAAAATAATTTTCATTTATAAATTTAATATTACCCTCTGGAGGTATAAAAATATACACTGACACTGAACAAACAGACAAATACAAAAAAGAATTATGACACACTAACAGAATCATAATGCTTACTAACTTGACACATAATTTTTCACTCCTTTAATATGGCTGTCTTCAAGCCCTCCATCATTTCACATCTTTGATTTTACTGTTTTGTTAAGATTTTTTCTGGAATCTGTGTTACCTTTAATATATAAGCTTGTTCTTTGAAACACTTTTGTTCATAATCAGCAACTAGCCAGGACAACTTAAACAGCACAAATACGGTTAAGCTCTAATTTAGCAGTTTATACAGATATTTAACATGTATATTTTGGATTAGTACTCTTTAGGAGTACACTTAGGCTCAAAGTTCCGATTTCTGGGATAGACCCTTTAATTCCTGTGCTTAATTTGGGTATAGACAGTGAAGGAGTAATAAACTTTGTTTCAGCTGAGGAAGGATCAACAGCTGTACTGCTTTTGGTAACTGTCTTAAGTTATGTTACAGGCTGGAGTGAACTGATCTGTTGCTGACTGGGTAGATTTGAGCAAGGCTGGGAAATGTGCTCATATTGCTTGGCTGAAGGCCTTGAACAAGGCCCAGTTGGAAGTTTCTCAACTTATTAATGAGACTTCCACTTTTATGATATTTAATATGGCTTTCCTTGGCCTAGTGTAACCCTTTTTGGCATTTTGGACACACATGAATTGATAATGATTTATTATTGCCCCTTAATGGAAGTGTAACACTAGTTTTGACTTGGCAAACTTTTTTTCATATGACCTGTTTTCCCACAATTAAAGCAATTTAAATTATTAATCATACGACTACTTCCCTTTAGAGCAGCTGCAAGAAGGTTCATTTTATAGGTATTAGGCCCAATGTTTTGGCATATTTTTATATAATCCTCTAAAGTCCTTCCATTTCCCTTTATCAGATATAAAGCCTTTTTTACACACACTGTTAGCATTATCAAAACCAAAATTAGAATAAGCATCTTTAAGATCAGTTTGAGTTACTGTCTTGTTGACTGCATCTGCCAGCCTTGTTACAAATTCAGTATAAGGTTCAGTATTTCCTTGACCAATTTTTGAAAATGATTGTACAGCCTGTCCAGGGGTGGACATTCATCACCAGGCAGCTCAGCTAGGCAGCACAATTGCACTTGTACAATGGCAATATCATCATATTGAGCTTGGCGAGGAATCCCAGCCCATTGAACTGTCCCTAATATTCATTCAGCAGTAATAGGCATTGGTGGATTTTGCTGTTGCTTTCATCATCTACAATGTTAGCTTTATCAGCCCACCAATTTTAAAATGAAACAGTTCTGCTGAATTAAGAACAGCTTGAACTAAAAAATCCCAGTCCCAGGGTATTAATCTGTTTGCTTGTGACATTTCTTGCACCAATTCTTGAGTATAAGGAGAATTTACACCATATTGAGTGCATGCTTGATTTAACTTTGATAGTTTTAAAAGGTATAGGAGCATGCTCATATTGTACACCCCCTTGGGGATTGTTAGCATCTACTGGAATTTGAGTTACTGTTACTGGAGAGTCTTACTTAACTTTCAAAGTTGAATTACCTACTGCATTCTCACTGCATTGGGCAAAAAAATGTGTTTTGAAGATGATTTTAAGTGAAACACAGTCATTGTAGAAAACAAAACACAAATAATACTTAGATTTGAAAAGTGAAGAAACTACTAAAATGGTTAGGTAAAAGCTGTGTTTTTACAGTGCTTGTGAGTGAAAGCAAGTGCATAGCAGCCAAACAAACAAATACCTTACTTACCTTTCAAACTTGAAGTACCTACTGCATTCAGAGAATTAGGTGAAACCAGTGTCTTGAAGTTGATTTTAAGTGAAAACATGTGCAAAGCAGGCAATGAAACAGGTTTCTTTATTGGCTTTCTAAACTGAAGAATTGACTACATTCACCAGAGTTAGGGAAAAGCAGTGCTTTGAAGTTGATTGTAAGTGAAAACACCTGCATAACAGCAAAAAAAAGAAACTTACTTAGATTTCCAAGTGAAGAAACTGCAGCATTGACATAGTAAAAGCATGGTTTTGCATTGTGGGTGAAAGCATGTGTATAGCAGCCAAACAAAAATGTATCTTACATAACTTTCAAAGTTGAATTACCTCCTGCATTCACAGAGTGGTAGGTAAAACCAGTGTTTTGAAGATGACTTTAAGTGAAAACACATGCATAGCAACAAACAAAATACAAATCTTACTTAGATTTGAAAAGTGAAGAAACTACTGCATTGGCATAGCATTACGTAAAGGCAGAGTTTTTACATTGATTGTGAGTGAAAGCAAGTACATAACAACAAAAAACAAGTATCTTTCCTAAGTTTCAATGTTGAAGTACCTCCTGCATTTACAGCGTGTTAGGTAAAACCAATGTTTTGAAGATAATTGTAATGAGAGCACATACATAGCAGCAAATAAAACATGAATCTTATTTAGATTTGTAAAGTAAAGAAACTACTGCATTGTTGTATTATTATGAAAAAGCAGTATGTTGGCATGGTGAGTGAAAGCAAGTGCATATCAGCCAAACAAAGAAGTATGTTACTTACTTTTCAAACTTGAAATACCTCCGGCATTCACAGAGAGTTAGGTGAAGCTGATTTTAAGTGAAAACACATGCAAAGCAGCTAATGAAACAAGTTTCTTTATTGGTTTTCTATACCAAAGAACTGACTGCATTGACCCAGCATTAGGGAAAAGCAGGGTTTTGAAGTTGATTGTAAGTGACAACACGTGCACATTGGCAGAAGAAAGCAGAATCTTACTTAGATTTCCAAACTGAAGAAGCTACAGCATTGGCATATAAAAGCAGGGTTTTGACATTGTGAGTGAAAGGAAGTGTACAGCAGCCAAACAAACAATAGGCTTACTTAACTTTCAAAGTTGAATTCCATCCTCATTCACAGATTGTTGGGTAAAGCCAGTGTTTCAAAGTTGATTTAAGTGAAAACACATGCGTAGCAGCAAATGAAACACATATCTTACTTAGACTTGAAAAGTGAAGAAACTCATGCATTGGCATAGCATTAGGTAAATCAGTGTTTTTCCAATGCTTATGAGTGAAAATAAGTGCATAAGTACATAAGATACCATTCAAAGTTAAAGCACCACCTGTATTCACAGCATGTTACGTAAACCAGTGTTTTGATGATGATTGCAAGTAATAATTGCAGAACAGCAAATAGAACAAGAATATAATTTAGATTTGTAAACTAAAGAAACTACTGAATTGGCATAGCATTACAAAAAAGCAGTGTGTTGGCATAGTGAGTGAAAGCAAGGGCATAGCAGCCAAACATGCAAGTATCTTACTTAATTTTCAAACATGAAGTACCTCCTCCATTCAATGAGAGTTAGGGGAAACCAGTGTCTTGGAGTTGATTTTAATTGAAAACACGTGCAAAGCAGACAGTGAAACAAGATTCTTAATAGGTTTCCTAAACTCAAGTATTGGCTGCATTCGCCCAGATTTAGAGAAAAGCAGTGTTTTGAAGTTGATTGTAAGTGAAAACATGGGCATAGCAGCAAAAGAGAAGAAAAAACTTGCTTAGAGTTCCAAAGTGAAGAAACTGAAGCAATGTCATAATAAATGCAAGGTTTTGTCCTTGTGAGTGAAAGCAAGTGTATAGCAGCCAAACAAAAATTATCTTACTTAACTTTCAAAGTTGAGTACCTCCTGCCTTCACAGAGTATTCGGTAATTCCAGTGTTTTATAGGTGATTTTAAGTAAAAACACATGCATAGGATAAAATGAAACACAAATTTTATTCAGATTTATAAAGTGAAGAAAGCACTGCATTGCTGTAACATTAGGTAAAAGGAGTGATTTGACATTGTGAGTAAAATCAAGTGCATAGCTGGCAAACAAACAAGTATCTTACTTACCTTTCAAACTTGAAGTACTTCCTGCATTTACAGAGAGTTAGGTGAAACCAGTGTCTTGAAGTTTATTGTAAGTGAAAACACGTGCAAAGCAGCCAAATAAAAACTTTTCTTTATTGATTTTCTATACTGAAAACTGACTGCATTCACCTATGTAAGGGAAAAGCAGTGATTTGAAGTTCACTGTAAGAGAAAACACGTGCATAGCAGCAAAAGAAAGAAGAATCTTTCTTAGATTTCCAAAGTGAAGAAACTGAAACATTGGCATAGTAAAAGCAGGGCTTTGACATTGTGACTGAAAGTAAGTGTATAACAGCCAAACAAACAAGTATCTTACTCAATTTTGAAAGTAGAATTACCTTCTGCATTCACAGAGTGTTAGGTAAAACCAAAGTTTTGAAGATAATTTTAAGTGAAAACACATCATAGCAGCAAACAAAACAAAATTCTTACTTAGATTAGAAAAGTGAAGAAATTACTGCATTGCAATAGCATTAGGTAAAGCAGTGTTTTTACATTGATCGTAAGTGAAAGCAAGTGCATAGTAGCCAAATAAACAACTATCTTATTTACTTTTCAAAGTTGAAGTACCTCCTGCATTCACAGCATGTTAAGTAAAACCAGTGTTTTCAAGGTAATTGTAAGTGAAAACACGTGCATAGTAGGAAATGAAACACAAATCTTATTTAGATTTGTAAAGTGAAGAAATGACTGCACTTGTGTAGCATTAGGTAAAAGCAGTAATTTGACATTTTGAATAAAAGAAAGTTGAATAGCAGCCAAAAAATCTAGTATCTTACTTACCTTTCAAACTTGAAGTACCTCCTGGATTCACAGAGATTTAGGTGAAACCAGTGATTGAAGTTGATTGTAAGTGAAAACATGTGCAAAGCAGCCAAAGAAACAGGATCCTTTATTGGTTTTTTAAACTGAAAAATTGACTTCCTTTCCCAGCAATAGGGAAATCAGTGTTTTGAAGTTGATTGTAAGTGAAAACACATGAATAGTCACAAATAAAACACAAATCTTATTTAGATTTGTAAAGTAAAGAAACCACTGCCTTTGTATAGCATAATGCAAAAGCAGTGTTTTGACATTGTGAGTAAAAGCAAGTGCATAGCAGTCAAGCAAACAGGTACCTTACCTTTCGAGCTTTAAGTACCTCCTCCATTCAGAGAGATTTACATGAAACCAGTGCCTTGAAATTGATTTTATCTGAAAACACGTGTAAAGCAGCCAATGAAACAAGTTTGTTTCTGAACTGAAGAACTGACTACATTTACACAGCATTAGGGAAAATCAGTGTTTTGAAGTTGATTGTAAGTGAAATTGTGAAATCCTTCTTAGAATTCCTAGGGGAAGAATCTACAACAGTTGCATGGTCAAAGTAGAGTTTTGACATCAGGTACATGTGAAAAAAAATGCATAGCAGCCAAGGAAAGAAGTATCTTATGTACTTTACAAAAGTGAAGAATTTCTGCATTGGCATAGCTAAAGTTAAAAGTAGGGATTTGACATTTTGAGTAAAAACAAGGATATAACAACAAAACAAACAACTACCTTTCTTAACTTTCAAAATTGAATTACTTCCTGCATTCACAGAGTGTTATATAAAATCAGTGACTAGAAGTTGATTTTGAGTGAAAACACTTGCAAATAGGCAAAGAAAAGACAAATCTTACTTAGATTTGAAAACTGAGGAAACTAAGGCATTGGCATAGCATTAGTAAAAAGCATTGTTTTTGTAAAAAGTATTGTGTTTGCATAGTGAGTGAAAGCAAGTGAATAGCAGCCAAACAAGCAAGTATCTCACTTACTTATCAAACTTGAAGTACCTCATCCATTCACAGAGATTTAGGTGAAAAGAGTGTCTTGAATTTGATCGTAACTGAAAACACGTGCAAAGCAGCCAATGAAACAAGTTTCTTTATTGGTTTTCTAAACCAAAGAACTGACTGCATTCACCCAGCATTAGGGAAAATCAGTGTTTTGAAGTTCATTGTAAGAGAAAACACGTGCATAGCAGCAAAAGAAAGAAGAATCTTACTTAGATTTCCAAAGTGAAGAAATTGCAGCATTGGCATAGTAAAAGCAGGATTGTGACATGGTGAGTGAATGCAAGTGTATAGCAGACAAATAAACAAGTATCTTACTTAACTTTCAAAGTTGAATTACCACCTACATTCACAGAGTGTTAGGTAAAACCAGTGTTTGGAAGATGATTTTAAGTGAAAACAGCTGCATTTCAGCAAACAAACACAAATCTTAGATTTGAAAAGTGAAGAAACTACTGCATTGCCATATCATCAGGTAAAAGCAGTGTTTTACATTGATTGTGAGTGAAAGGATCTGCATAACAGCCAAACGAAGAAGTATCTTACTTATGTTTCAAAGCTGAAGTAGCTCCTGCATTCAGAGCATATTAGGTAAATTCAGTGTTTTGAAGATAATTGTAACTTAAAACACATGCATAGTAGCAAATAAAACACAAATATTATTGAGATTTGAAAAGTAAAGTAACTAGTGCATTGGTGTAGCATTAGGAAAAAGCAGTGTGTTGGCATAGTGAGTGAAAGCAAGTGCTTAGCAGCCAAAAAAGCCAGTATCTTACTTGCCTTTCATACTTGAAGTACCTCCTGCATTCACAGAGAGATTGGTGAAACCAGTGTCTTGAACTTGATTTTCAAAGAAAATATGTGAAAAGCATCCAATGAAAAAAGGTTCTTAATTGTATTTTAAAAGTGAAGAATGGACTGTATTCACCCAGTGTTAGGGAAAAGCAGTGTCTTGAAGTTGATTGTAACTGAAAACACGTGAAAAGAAGCCAATGAAACGAGTTTCTTCATTGGTTTTCTTAACCAAAGCACTGACTACATTCACCCAGGTTTAGGGAAAAGCAGTGTTTTGAAGTTCATTGTAAGAAAAAGCCCATGCATAGAAGTAAAGAAAAGAAGAATCTTACTTAGATTTCCAAACTGAAGAAATGCAGCATTTGCATTGTAAAAGCAGAGTTTTGACATTGTGAGTGAAAGCAAGTGTATAGCAACCAAACAAACAATTATCTTACTTACATTTCAAAGTTGAAGTTCCTCCTGCATTCATGGTGTGTTAGGAAAAACCAGTGTTTGAAAATAATTGTAAGTGAAAACACATACCTAGCAGAAAATGAAACACAAATCTTATTCATATTAGTAAAGTGAGGAAACCACTGCATTGTTGCAGCGTTAGGTAAAAGTAGTGTTTTGACATTGATTGTGAGTAAAAGCAAGTGCAGAGCAAACAAAAAAGTATCTTACTTACCTTACAAACTTGAAGTACCACCTACATTCACAGAGTGTTTGGTGAAAGCAGTGTCTTGAAGTTGATTTTAAGTGAAAAAACGTGCAAATCAGGCAATGAAACAAGATTCTTCTTTGGTTTTCTAAACGGAAGTACTGACTGCATTCACCCAGTGTTAGGGAAAGGCAGTGTTTTGAAGTTGATTTTAAGTGAAAGCACATGCATAGCAGCAAACAAAACACTAATCTTACTTAGATTTGAAAAGGGAAGAAACTACTACATTGGCATAACATTAGGTAAAAGCAGTGTTTTTACATTGAATGTGAGTGAAAGCAAGGCATAGCAGCCAAACAGGCAAGTATCTTACATATGTCTTGAAGTTGATTGTAACTGAAAACACGTGAAAAGCAGCCAATTAAACAAGATTTTTCATTGGTGTTCTAAACCAAAGAATTGACTGAATTCACACAGGGTTAGGGAAAAGCAGTGTTTTGAAGTTCATTGTAAGAAAAAACCCATGCATAGAAGTAAAAGAAAAAAGAATCTTACTTAGATTTCCAAACTGCAGAAATTTCAGCATTGGCATAGTAAAAACAGAGTTTTGACATTGTGAGTGAAAGCAAGTATATAGCAACCAAACAAATAAGTATCTTACTTACATTTCAAAATAGAAGTTCCTCCTGCAATTCACACTATTAGGTAAAACCAGTATTTTGAAAATGATTGTAAGTGAAAACGCATGCATAACAGCAAATAAAACACAAATCTTATTCATGTTTGTGAAGTAAAGAAACTACTGCATTAGCATAGCAATAGGAAAAAGCGGTGTGTTGGCATAGTGAGTGAAAGCAAGTGCATAGCAGCCAAAAAAAAAAAATCTTACTTGCCTTTCATACTTGAAGTACCTCCTGCATCCACAGAGAGATTGGTGAAACCAGTGTCATTACTTTGATTTTCAATTAAAACTCTTGAAAAGCAGCCTATGGAAAAAGTTACTTTTAGTTTTTTTAACTGAAGAATGGACTGCATTCACCCAGCGTTAAGGAAAAGCAGTGTCTTGAAGTTAATTGTACATGTAAGCACGTGAAAAGCATCAAATGAAACAAGTTTTTTCATTGTTTTTTTTTTAAACCAAAGCACTGACTTTATTCACACAGCATTAGGGAAAAGCAGTGTTTTTAAGTTCGGTGTAAGTGAAAACATGTGCATAGCAGCAAAAGAAAGAAACTTATTTAGATTTTGAAAGTGAAGAAATTGCAGCATTGGCATAGTAAAAGCAGGTTTTTGACATGGTGACTGAAAGCAAGTGTATAGCAGACAAACAAAAAGGTATCTTACTTAACTTTCAAACTTGAATTACCTCCTGCATTCAGAGATGTTTGGTAAAACCAGTGTTTTAAAGATGATTTTAAGTGAAAACCCATGCATGGCAGCAAACAAATCACAAATCTTACTTAGATTTGAAAACTAAGGAAACTACTGTATTGGCATTGCATTAGATAAAAGCAGTGTTTTTACATTGATTGTGAGTGAAAGCAAGTGCATAGCAGTCAAACAAACAAATATGTTACTTACCATTGAAAGTTGAAGTACCTCCTGCATTCACAGTGTTCGGTAAAATCAGTGTTTTGAAGATGATTGTAAGTGAAAACACATGCATAGCAGAAAATGAAACACAAATCTTTTTAGATTTGTGAATTGGAGAAACTACTGCATTCGCATAGCATTAGGTAAAAGCAGTGTTTTGACATTCTGAGTATAACCAAGGGCATAGCAGCCAAAAAAAACAAGCATCTTACTTACCTTTCAAACTTCAAATAACCCTTCAGTCAAGAAATTTAGCAGAAACAAGTGTCTTGAAGTTGATTTTAATTGAAAACATGTGCAAAGCAGCCAATGAAACAAGTTTCTTTATTGGTTTTCTAAACTGGAGATTTGACTGCATTGACCCAGCATTAGGGAAAAGCAGTGTTTTATAGTTGATTTTAAGTGAAAAAAGGTCTGTAGAAGAAAAGAAATACTATTACTTAGATTCCAATGTGAGGAAACTGAAGCACTGTCATAGAAAAGTAGGGTTTTGTCATTGTGAGTTAAAGCAAGTGTATAGCAGATAAGCAAACAAGTGTCTTACTTACCATTCAAGGTTGAAGTACCTCCTGCATTCACAGAGTGTTAGGTAAAACCAGTGTTTTGAAGATGATTGTAAGTGAAAACACATGCATAGCAGAATATGAAACACAAATCTTATTTAGATTTGTAAAGTGAAGAAACCACTGCATTGGCATAGCATTGGGTAAAAGCAGTGTTTTAACATTGATTGTGAGTAAAAGGAAGTGCATCACAGCCAAACAAACAAGTTTCTTACTTACCTTTAAAACTTGAATTACCTCCTGCATTCACAGAGTTAGGTGAAACCAGTGTCTTGAATTTTGATTTTAAGTGAAAAATCATGAAAATCAGGCAATGAAACAAGATTTTTCATTGGTTTTCTAAACTGAAGAACTGAATGCATTCACCCAGCATTAGGGAAAGGAAGTATTTTGAAGTTGATTGTAAGTGAAAACACATGCATAGCAGCAAACAATACACTCATCTTACTTAGATTAGGAAAGGGAAGAAACTACTGTTTTGGCATAGCATTAGGTAAAAGCAGTGTTTTTACATTGACTGTGAATGAAAGCAAGTGCATAGTAGCCAAACAAACAAGTATCTTACTTACATTTCAAAGTTGAAGTACCTCCTGCATTCACAGAGTGTTAGGTAAAACCAGTGTTGCAAAGATTATTTAAAGTGATAGCACATGCATAGCAGCAAATAAAACACACATCTTAGTTACACTTGAAAAGTGAAGAAACTGCTGCATTGTCATAGCATTATCTACAAGCAGTGTTTTTACTTGTGAGCAAAATCATGTGCATAGTAGCCAAACAAGCAAGTATCTTACATATCTTTCAAACTTGAAGTACCTAGTGCATTCATATAGAGTTAGTTGAAAGCCTTCTCTGGAAGTTGATTGTAACTGAAAACACGTGAAAAGCAGCCAATGAAACAAGATTTTTCATTGGTTTTCTAAACCAAATGACTGACTGCCTTCACCCAGTGTTATGGAAATGCAGTGTTTTGAAGTTCATTGCAAGAAAAAACACGTGCATAGAAATAAAAGAAAGAAGACTCTTACTTAGATTTCCAAACTGAAGAAATTGCAGCATTGGCATAGTAAAAGCAGAGTTTTGACATTGTGAGTGAAAGCAAGTGTATAGCAACCAAACAAACAAGTATCTTACTTACATTTCAAAGTTGAAGTTCCTCCTGCATTCACACTGTGTTAGGTAAGACCAGTATTTTGAAAATGATTGTAAGTGAAAACACATGCATAGCAGTAAATAAAACACACCTCTTATTCATGTTTGTAAAGTGAAGAAACTACTGCGTTGGCATAGCAATAGGAAAAAGCAGTGTGCTGGCATAGTGAGTGAAAGGAAGTGCATCACAGGCAAAAAAAAAACAAGTATCTTACTTACCTTTCATACTTGAAGTACCTCCTGCAATCACAGAGAGATTGGTGAAACCAGTGTCTTGAAGTTGATTTTCAATGAAAAACACGTGCAAAGCAGCCAATGAAGAAAGTGCCTTTATTGGTTTTTTAAACTGAAGAATGGACTGCATTCACACAGTGTTAGGGAAAAGCAGTGTTTTGAAGTTCGTTGTAAAAGAAAACATGTGCATAGCAACAAAAGAAAGAAAGTTACTTAGATTTTGAAAGTGAAGAAATTGCAGCATTGGCATAGTAAAAGCAGGTTTTTGACATTGTGAGTGAAAGCAAGTGTATAGCAGCCAAACAAGCAAGTATCTTACTTAACATTCAAAGTTGGAGTACCTCCTGCATTCACAGCATGTTAGGTAAAACCAGTGTTTTGAAGATGATTTTACATGAAAACACATGTAGAGCAGCAAACAAATCACCATTCTTACTTAGATTTTAAAAGTGAAGAAACTACTGCATTGGCATAGCATTAGGTAAAAGCAGTGTTTTTAAATTGATTGTGAGTGACATCAAGTGCATAGCATGAAACAAACAAGTATCTTACTTAACTTTCAAAGTTGAAGTACCTCCTGATGTCATGGAGTGTTAGGTAAAACCTGTGTTTTGAAGATGAGTTTAAGTGAAACTACATGCATAGGAGCAAATGAAACACAAACCTTATTCAGATTTATAAAGTGAAGAAACCACTATATTGGCATAGAATTGGGTAAATACAGTGTTTTGACATTGTGAGTAAAAGCAAGTGCATACCAGCCAAACAACAAGTATCTTACTTACCTTTCAAACTTGAAGTACCTGTGCATTCACAGAGAGTTAGGTGAAACCATTGTCTTGAAGTTAATTTTAAGTGTAAACACGTGCAAAGCAGCCAATGAAAACAGTTTCTTTATTGGTTCTCTAAACCAAAGAAGTGACTGCATTCACCCAGTGGTAGGGAAAAGCAATGTTTTGAGGTTGATTGTAAGTGTAAACACTTGCATAGCATCAAAAGAAACACTAATCTTACTTAGATTTGAAAAGTGAAGGAACTACAGCATTGGCCTAGCATTAGGTAAAAGCAGTGTGTTGACATAGTCAATGAAAGAAAGTGCATAGCAGCCAAACAAACAAAGATCTTACTTACCTTTCAAACTTGAAGTACCTCCTGCATTCACAGGAAACCACTGTCTTTAAGTTGATTTTAAGTGAAAACATTTGCAAAGTAGCTGAAACCTGTGTCTTTACATTGATTTTAAGTGAAAACACGAGCAAAGTAGCTAATGAAAGAAGTTTCTTTATTGGTTTACTAAACTGAACAATTGACTGCATTCACCCAGCAATAGGGAAAAGCCATGTTTTGAAGTTGATTGTAAGTGAAAACACGTGCATAGAATCAAAAGAAAGAAGAATACTACTTAGAATTCCAAGGGGAAGAAACTGCAACATTGACATGGTCAAAGTAGTGTTTTGCCATTGGTTGTATGTGGAAAAAAGGGCATAGCATCCAAGGAAAGAAGTATCTTATGTACTTTACAAAAGTGAAGAACTTCTGCATTGGCATAGCAATAGGTAAAAGCAGGGTTTTGACATTGTGAGTGAAAGCAAGGGTATAGCAGCCAAACAAACAAGTATCTTACTTAATTTTCAAAGTTGAGTTTCTTCCTGCATTCACAGAGTGTTATATCAAATCAGTGTCTTGAAGTTTATTTTAAGTGGAAACATGTTCAAAGCAGCAAAGAAAAGAAAAATCATACTTAGATTTGAAAGTGAAGGAACTAAGGCATTGGCCTAGCATTAGGAAAAAGCATTGTGTTTGCATAGTGAGTGAAAGCAATTGAATAGCAGCCAAACAAGTAAGTATCTCACCTGCCTTTCAAACTTGAAGTACCTTGTCCATTCACAGAGTGTTAGGTGAAAGCAGTGTCTTGAATTTGGTTTTAACTGAAAACATGTGCAAAGCAGCCAATGAAACAAGTTTCTTCATTGGTTTTCTAAGCCAAAGAACTGACTGCATTCACCCAGCATTAGGGAAAAACAGTGTTTTGATGTTCATTGTATGAGAAAACACGTGCATAGCAGCAAAATAAGAAGGGTCTTACTTACATTTCCAAAGTGAAGAAATTGCAGCATTGGCATAGTAAAAGTAGCATTTTGACATTGTGAATGAAAGCAAGAGAATAGTAGCCAAACAAAACAGTATCGTACTTAACTTTCAAACTTGAATTAACTCCTACATTCACAGCGTGTTTGGTAAAAGCAGAGTTTTGCAGATAGTTTTAAGTGAAAACTCAATCATAGCAGCATATAAAACACAAAACTTACTTAGATTTTAAAATTAAAGAAACTACTGCCTTGACATAGCATTAGGTAAAGCAGTTCTTTTATATTGATTGTGAGTGAAATCAAGTGTATAACAGTAAAAAAAACAAATATGTTACTTACCATTCAAAGTTGAAGTACCTCCTGCATTCACAGAGTGTTAGGTAAAAGCAGTGTTTTGAAGACGATTGTAAGTGAAAACTCATGCATAGCAGCAAATAAAATACATATCTTATTCATGTGTGTAAAATAAGGAAACTACTGCATTGGTGCAGCAATAGGAAAAATAAGTGTGTTGGCATAATGAATGAAATCAAGTGCATAGCAGTCAAACAAACAAGTATCTTACTTACCTTTCATACTTGAAGTACCTCCTGCATTCACAGAGTTAGGTGAAACCAGTGTCTTGAAGTTGATTTTAAATGAAAACACATACAAAGCAGCCAAAGAAAAAAAGTTTTTTTTATTGGTTTCCTAAACTGAAGAATGCACTGCATTCACCCAGCATTAGGGAATACCAGTGTCTTGATGTTGATTGTAACTGAAAATACATGAAAGCAGCCAATGAAACAAGTTTCTTCACTGGTTTCCTAAACCAAACAACTGACTGCATTCACCCAGCATTAGGGAAAAGCAGTGTTTTGAAATTCATTGTAAGAGAACACACATGCATAGCAGCAAAATAAAAGAAACTTACTAAGCTTTTGAAAGTGAAAAATTGCAGCATTGGCATAGTAAAAGCAGGGTTTTGACATTGTGAGTGAAAGCAAGTGTATAGCAGCCAAGCAAACAAGTATCTTACTTACCATTCAAAGTTGGAGTGCCTCCTGCCTTCACAGTGTGTTAGGTAAAACCAGTGTTTTGAAGATAATTGTATTGAAAACATAAGCAAAGCAGCAATAAAAACACAAATCGTATTTATATTGGTAAAGTGAAGAAACCACTGCATTGGCGTAGCATTAGGAAAAAGCAGTGTGATGGTATAGTGAGTGAAAGCAATTGCATAGCAGAAAAACAAACTAATACCTTACTTACCTTTCAAACTTGAAGTACCTCCTGCATTAATGGAGAGTTTGGTGAAACCAGTGTCTTGAAGTAGATTTTAAGTGAAAACATGTGCAAAGCAGCCAATGAAACAAGTTTCTTTGTTGGTTTTCTAAACTGAAATATTGACTGGATTCACTCAGCCTTAGGAAAAGTAGTGTTTTGAAGTGATTGTAAGTGAAAACACATGTATAGAAGCAAAAGAAAGAAAATCCTACTGAGATTTCCAAAATGAAGAAACTGCAGCTTTGGCATAGTAAAAGGAGGGTTTTGACATTGTGAGTGAAAGCAAGTGTATAGCAGTCAAACATACAAATATCTTACTTAAGTTTCAAAGTTGAATTACCTCCTGCATTCACAGAGTGTAAAGTAAAATCAGTGTTATGAAGAAAATGTTAAGTGAAAACACATGCATAGCAGTAAAAGAAACACAAATCTTACTTAGATTTGTAAAGTGAAGAAACTACAGCTTTGGCATAGCATTAGGTAAAAGCTTAGTATTTACATTGATTGTGAGTGAAAACACATGAATAGCTGCCAACCAAACAAGTATCTTACTTACATTTCAAGTTGAAGTACCTCCTGCATTCAAAGTGTGTAATGTAAAACCAGTGTTTTGAAGAAAGTTTAAATGAAAACACAGGCATAGCAGGAAATAAAACACAAATCTTATTTAGATTTGTAAAGTGAAGAAAACACTACATTGGTGTAGCATAATCTAAAAGCAGTGTTTTTACATTGCGAGCAAAAGCAAGTGCATAGCAGCCAAACAAGCAAGTATCTTACCTTTCAAACTTGAAGTACCACCTACATTCACAAAGAGCTAGGTGAAAGTAGTGTTTTGAAGTTGATTGTAAGTGAAAACAAGTGCAAAGCAGCCAATGAAACAAGTTTCCTTATTAGTTTTCTAAAATGAAGAATTGACTGCCTTCACCCAGCGTTAGGGAAAAGCAATGTTTTGAAGTTGAATGTAAGGGAAAACACTTGCATAGCAGAAAAGAAATAAACTTAATTAGATTTCCAAAATGAAGGAACTGCAGCATTGGCATCGTAAAAGCAGGGTTTTCACATTGTGAGTGAAAGCAAGTGTATAGCAGATAAGCAAACAAGTATCTTAGTTACCATTTAAAGTTGAAGTACCTCCTGAATTCACAGAGTGTTAGGTAAAATCAGTGTTTTGAAGATGATTGTAAGTGAAAACACATGCATAGAAGAAAACGAAACTAAAATCTTATTTAGATTATTAAAGTGAAGAAACCACTGCCTTGGCGTAGCATTAGGTTAAAGTAGTGTTTTGACATTGATTGTGAGTAAAAGCAATTGCACAGCAACCAAACAAACACGTAACTTACTTACATTTCCAAGTTGAAGTTCCTCCTGCCTTCACAGCATGTTAAGTAAAAGCAGGGTTTTGAAGACAATTGTAATTGAAAACACATGCATAGCAGGAAATAAAACACAAATCTTACTTAGATCTGAAATGTGAAGAAACTACTCCATTGGCATAGCATTAGGTAAAAGAGGTGTTTTTACATTGATTGTGTGAAAGCAAGCACATAGCAGCCAAAAAAATGTATCTTACTTATGTTTCAAAGTTGAAGTACATCCTGCATTCACAGCGTGTTAGGTAAAACCAGTGGTTGGAAGATAATTTTAAGTGAAATCACAGATATAACAGCAAATAAAACAGAAATTTTATTTAGATTTGTAAAGTAAAGAAACTGCAGCATTGGCATAGCATTATCTAAAAGCAGTGTTTTTACATTGTGAGCAAAAGCAAATGCATGGCAGCCAAACAAGCAAATATCTTACTTACCTTTCAAACTTGAAGTACCTCGTGAATTCTTGGAGAGTTAGGTGAAAGCAGTGTATTGAAGTTGATTATAAGTGAAAGCATGTGAAAAGCAGCCAATGAAACAAGTTTCCTTATTGGTTTTCTAAACCAAAGAACTGACTGCCTTCACCCAGCATTAGGGAAAAGGGGCATTTTGAAATTCATTGTAAGAGAAAACCTGTGCATAGTACCAAGATAAAGAAACTTACTTAGATTTCCAAAGTGAAGAAATTGCAGCATTGGCATTGTGAAAGGAGGGTTTTGACATTGTGAGTGAAAGCAAGTGTATACAAGCCAAACAAACAGGTATCTTACTTACCTTTCAAACTTGTATTACCTCCTGCATTCACAGAGTGTTAGGTAAAACCAGTGTTTTTAAGATGATTTTAAGTGAAAACACATGCATAGCAACAAACAAAACACAAATCTTACTTAGATTTGAAAAGTGAAGAAATGAGTGCATTGGCATAGCATTAGTTAAAAGTGATGTTTTACATTGATTGTGAGTGAAAGCAAGTGCATAGCAGCCAAACAAACAAGTATCTTACTTATGTTTCCAAGTTGAAGTACCTCCTGCATTCAGAGTGTGTTAGGTAAAACCAGTGTTTGAAGATAATTGTGAGTTAAAACATGTATAGCAGGAAATAAAACTCAAATCTTATTTAGCTTTGTAAAGTAAAGAAATTACTGCATTGTTGTAGCATTAGGAAAAAGCAGTGTGTTGGCATGGTGTGTGAAAGCAAGTGCATAGCAGCCAAACAAACAAGTATTTTACTTACTTTCTGTTTTTTATTTTATTTATTTATTTATTTCATTTAACTTAATTTGTGCATTTACTAATTGAAAATATAAACAATTAAAAAATAAAAAGTAAACACAGATGAATAAATATATAAATTTCTCAATTAAATGTAATGGATATATATATAAATTTTTTTTATCAAATAGTATGTTACACAATATATTTGTTTCATAGTAACACATTCATACAGTATTTGTCCTTTTGTGTCTGGCTTGCTTCACTCACCATAATGTCGTCCAGGTTCATCCATGTTGCCATATGCTTTACGACTTCATTTTTTCTTACAGTTGCATAATATTCCATCTTGTGAATAGACCACAGTTTGTTTATCCATTTCTCTGTTGATGGACACCTGGGTTGTTTCCAACTTTTGGCAATGTGAATAATGTTGCTATGAACATCAGTGTGCAGATTTCTGCTTGTCACTGTTCTCAGGTCTTCTGGGTACATGCCCAGTAGTGGTATTACAGGGTCATGTGGCAAGTCTATATTCAACTTCTTTACAAATTTCCAAAGGGTCCTCCATAATGGTTGTACCATTCTGTACTCCCACCAACAGTGAAGAAGTGTTCTTATCTCTCCACAGCCTGTCCAACACTTGTAGTTCTCTGTCTTTTTAATAGTGGCCATTCTGATAGGTGTAAAATGATATCTCATTGTAGTTTTGATTTGCATTTCCCTAATCATGAGTGATGTTGAGCATTTCTTCGTGTGTTTTTTTGCCATTTGTATTTCTTCTTTGGAGAAATGTCTATTCAAGTCTTTTGACCATTTTTAATTGGGTCATTTGTCTTTTTATTATTGAGTTGTAACATCTCTTTATATATCCTGGATATTAACCCTTATCAGATATGTGATTTCCAAATATTTCACTGCATTTTCACCCTTCTGACAAAGTCCTATGAGTGCAAAATATGATCTTTGATCCATTTTAGGGTGATTCTTGTATAGGGGGTTAGATATGGCTCCTCTTTCACTCTTTTGGTTATAGATATCCTGTCCTCCCAACACCATTTCTTGAAGAGACTGTTTTCTCCCATTAGCGTGGGCTTGGTAGGTTTTCAAAAACCAGTTGACTGTATAGGTGAGGGTATATTTCTGGGTTCTCAATTCTATTCCAATGATCGATGTCTCTATCTTTATGCCAGTACCATGCTATTTTGACCACTGTAGCTTTGTAATGTGTTTCAAATTCAGGCAGTGAAATTCCTCCCACATTGCTCTTATTTTTAGAACACTTTTGGCTATTCAGGTCACTTACCCTTCCAGATGATATTGGTAATTCCTTTCTTTAATTCTGTAAAGTAAGCTGTTGGGATTTTGATTGGTATTGCATTGAATCTATAAATCAGTTTGGGTAAGATTGACATCTTCGGATATTTATTCTTCCAATACATGAACACGGAACGTCTTTCCATTTGTTAAAGTCTTTTTAAATTTCTTTTAAGCATTGTTTTGTAATTGTCTGCATATAGGTCCTATACTTCTTTGGTTAAATTAACTCTAAAGTATTTGAGTCTTTTTGTTGGCATTGAAAATGGAATTTTCCTCCTGATTTCCTCCTCAGGTTGCTCAGTACCAGTGTCCAAAACATTATTGATGTTTGCGTGTTGATCTTGTATACTGCCACTTTGCTGAACTCATTTATTAATTTGTAGCTTTGTCGTGGATACTTCAGGATTTTCTAAGTACAGGATCATGTCATCTGCAAACAGTGAGAGTTTTACATCCTCTTTTCCTATTTGGATGCCTTTAATTTTTTTTGTCTTGTCTAATTGCCCTAGCTAGAACTTCTAGTAAAATGTTGAATAACAATGGTGACAGTGGGCATCCTTGTCTTATTCCCAGTCTTAGAGGGAAAGCTTTCAACCTTTCCCCATTGAGTATGATATTGGCTCTGGGTTTTTCATATATGCTTTTTATCTTAATGAGGAATTTTCCTTTTATTCCTACCTTTTGAAGAATCTTTATCAAAAAAAGATGTTGGATTATGTTGAATGTCTTTTCTGCATCTATTGAGAAGATCATGTGATTATTTCCTTCAATTTGTCAATGTGTTGCATTATATTGATTAATTTTCTTATGATGAACCAGCCTTCCATACCAAGGATAAATCCCACTTGGTCGTGATGTATAAGTATTTTGATATGCTGTTGGATTCGATTTGCAAGTATTTTGTTGAGAATTTTCACATCTAGGTTCGTTAGAGAGATTGGTCTGTAATTTTCTTTTCTTGTGGAACTTTATCTGGCTTTGGTATTAGAGCGATGTTGGCTTCATAAAATGTGTTGGGTAATTTTCCCTCCTCTTCAATTTTTTTGGAAGAGTTTAAACAAGATTGGTGTTAATTCTTTTTGAAATGCTTGGTAGAATTCACCTGTAAAACTATCTGGTCCTGGACATTTCTTTGCTGTGAGATATTTGATGACAGATTCAATCTCCTTAATTGTGATTGGTTTGCTACGTTCTTGTATTTCTTGTAGCGTCAGTGTAGGTTGGTTATGTGTTTCTAGAAATTTGTCCATTTCTTCTAGGTTGTCTAGTTTGTTAGCATATAGTTTCTCATAATATCCTCTTATGATTCTTTTTATTTCTGTGAGGTCATTTGCAATTTCCCCCCTTTCATTTCTGATTGTATTTATTTGCAACTTCTCTCTTTTTCTTTGTTAGTCTAGTGAGGGGTTTGTCAATTTTTTTGATCTTGTGAAAGAACCAGCTTTTGGTTTTGTTGATTTTCTCTATTGTTTTTCTGTACTCATTTTAATTTACTTCTGCTCTAATCTTTATTGTTTCTTTTCTTCTCCTTGCTTTGGTATTGGTTTGCTGTTCTTTTTCTCGTTTCTCTAGTTGTTCAGTTAAATCTTTGAGTTTAGCTCTTTCTTGTTTTTTAATATAGGCATTTAGGGCTATAAATTTCAAGACTGACTTCGTTGTAGCTCATAAATTTTGATACATTGTGTTCTCATTTTCATTTGTCTCAATATATTTATTTATTTCACTTCCAATTTTTTCTTTGACCCACGAATTATTTAGGAGTGTGGTGTTCAGTATCCACACATTTGCAAATTTACTTTTTTTCCTGTCTGTAATTGATTTCTAATTTCATTCCATTATGATCTGAGATGGTGTTTTGTATAATTTCAATCATTTTATATTTATTGAGAGCTTATTGTGACCTATCATGTGGTCTATCCTGGAGAAAGATCTATGGGCACTTGAGAAGAATTTATAACCCGCTGAGTTTTGATGCATGTTCTGAATATGTCTGTTAAGTCTAACTTATTTATCATATTGTTCAAGTTCTCTGGTTCCTTGTTGATCTTCTGTCTAGTTGTTCTATCTAATGATGTGAGAGGGGTGTTGAAGTCTCTGATGATCATTGTAGAAATGTCCATCTCTCGCTTCAGTTTTGCCAGAATTTGGCTCATATATTTTAGTCCACCCTGGTTAGCTGCATAGATATTTATGACTATTATATCTTCCTGGAGGATCGTCACTTTTATTAATATATAATGGCCTTCTGTATCTCTTATCAATTTTGCATTTAAAGTCTGTTTTGTCTGATATTAGTATAGCAACCCTTGGTCTTTTCTGTTTACTATTCACGTGGACTATCTTTTTCCAACCTTTTGCTTTCAGCTAGCTTGTATCCCTGGGTGTGAGGTGAGTTTCTTGTAAGCAGCATATGGATGGCTCCTGTTTTTTTATCTGTTCTGTCAGCCTGTATCTTTTGATTGGGGAATTTAATCCATTCACATTCAATGATATTACTGAAAATGTACTATTTATTTCAACCGTTGTATTCTTTGGTTTTCATATGTCATCTTGTTTTGTCTCTCTTTTTATGCTTTTGATTATCCTTTCTGCTTTCTCTCTTCTATACTGTCCTCCAAGCCTCTCTCTCCTGTCTTTTTCTTTCAGGTTCTAAGGCTTCCTTTAATATTTATGGCAAAGGTGGATTCTTTTTTGCAAACTCTCTTAGTTTCTGTTTGTTTGTGAATAATTTCTACTCATCTTCAAATTTGAAGGACAGTTTTGCTGGATAAAGAATTCTCAGCTGGCAGTTTTTCTCTTTCACTTTCCTAATTGTATCATACCACTGTCTTCTCGCCTCCATGGTTTCTGAGGAGAAATCTGCACTAAGTCTTCCTGGACGTCCTTTGTACATGATCATTTGCTTCTCTCTTGTTGCTCTGAGAATTTTCTCTTTATCTTTTACATTTGACATTCTGAAAAGTATGTGTCTTGGCTTAGGTCTATTTAGATTTATTCTCATTAGGGTACGGTGTGCTTCTTGGACATGTAAGTTCATTTCTTTTGTGAGAGTTGGGAAGTTTTCAGCTATTATTTCCTCAAATACTCTTTCTACCCCTTTTCCTTTCTCTTCCCCTTCTGGAACTCTCATGACACATATTTGTTGTGTTTTGTGTTTTCATTCAACTCTCTGAGCCCCTGCTCAATTTTTTTCCATTCTTTTCTCTCTCTGTTCTTTACTCTCTTCAATTTTAGCTGCTCTATCTTTGGTATCACTTATTCTTTCTTCTATAATTTCTAGTCTACTGTTATATGCCTCACATGTGTTTTTGACTACCTATTGTGTCTTTCATTCCCATGAACTCCATAATTTCCTGTTTAGGATTTCAAATTCTCCTTTGCGATCACTCAGTGTCTTCTTGATGTCACTTATCTCTTTAACTAAATTGTCATCCATCTCATTAATTTGATTTTGGAAATTTGTGCTCATCTCACTGATTAGTTCTCTCAAATTCTTCATCTCTTCTGGGAATTTGATGCATTCCTTTTCTTGAGCCATGTCTTCTCTTTTCTTAGTATGACTCATAATTTTTTGTTGGTGTTTAGGCACCTGGTTTTTACTGTGCTTTACTTAGGTGCTCTATCTCTTTCTCTTTTATGGGTTTTAGTAGCAGGGGGTTGTGAGTTACCACAACTCTTTGCTTTTTGGCTTAACCTTGATTGTTAGGATTGTCCTGCTGGTTGCTCAAAACTGGGCACTGGACCCAGTAATTGGTTGTAGAATCATTTCCTAGGGCCTTGGGCAGGGAGGCAATAGAGGCCAGGAAAAGCCTCCCCTATTTAGTTTTCTCATGTGCACGTCCTTGGTCTGTCAGGAGATGGTACTCATTGGCAGCTCTCAATTCAATGCCTGGATGGAGTGTTTTGATGTGACACAGACCAGATCAATGTCATAGAGCTTCCTGTCTGAGGGCTAAAAGCCTTGTAATTCAAACTTTATGAGACAGTTCTCCAGACTTCTCTGGTAGCCCCCTCCCTTTTCCCAGCAAGGAAATATTTCCTCTCACCTCTGAATCCTCAAAAATCTGTCCCTGTTAGTAGCAGAGGAGATTGGGAGGTTTGTATATCTTTTTTCCCTTGCAGGCTCCAAGGCAAACAATGGCACAGCCCCACCCAGCCTTGAACAGCTCTTGGGATAGGGCATACCAAACCTGTGTGTCAAAAGCAGGGTCAGCCCAAGGCTCTCACTTCACTCTAATGTGTAGTCCTCAAAAATTATTCCAAGCTAGATGAGTGGGAGGTTGCAAGGGTTGGATTTATCTGGTCCTTCCTAGGCTCCCAGGGCACACCACCAAGTGGAAGAATCTGTGGGGCACTGCTGCTGAAATTTGTGGGTCAGAACTTGAGTCAGCCTAATGTTGTGTCACTCTCTCTCCCATTTCCAGTAGCAGTACATCCCTGGAGCACCCTTTGCCTGTAGTTGCAGGCCCAAAGGCCCAAGAATTCTAAAGTGTGTGGGAGGGTGCCGGCAGCATCAACCACTGCTGGTTTCAATTAACAGTTCTGGTTTTGAAGCTGTGATTTCCCTCTTTTGTCCCTATATCCTCTGGGTAGTGTGCAGCCTTCACCTGCTGTCCTAAATGCTAGAAGATCTACTTCAGGGCTGTGTCAGCCTGTTCTCTAGCTATTTCTCTGGAGAAGAGATGTGGTGTCTTACTAGTCTGCCATCTCCCCAGAAGACTCTTACTTACTTTCAATTTAAAGTACCTCCTGCATTCACAGAGAGTTAGGTAAAACCAGTGTCTTGAAGTAGATTTTAAGTGAAAACACGTGCAAAGCAGCCAATGAAACAAGTTTCTTTATTGGTCTTCAAAATTGAACAATTGACTGCATTCACCCAGCATTAGGGAAGAGCAGTTTTATGAAGTTGATTGTAAGTGAAAACACGTGCATAGCAGCAAAAGAAAGAAACTTACTTAGGTCTCCCAAGTGAAGAAATTGCAGCATTGGCATAATTAAAACAGGGTTTTGACATTCTGACTGAAAGCAAATGTATAGCAGACAAACTATCTTAGTTAACTTTCAAACTTGAATTACATCTTGCATTCACTGCATGTTACATAAAACCAGTGTTTTAAAGATGATTTTAAGTGAAAACACATGCATAGCAGCAATCAAAACACAAATAATACTTAGATTTGAAAAGTAAAGAAACTACTGCATTAGCAAAGCATTAGGTAAAAGCAGTGTTTTCACATTGATTGTGAGTGAAAGCTTGCGCATAGCAGCCAAACCTACAAGTACCTTACTTAAATTTGAAAGTTGAAATACCTCCTGCATTCACAGCATGTTAGGTAAAACCATTGTTTT
The DNA here is from genome assembly GCA_026826555.1 of Tolypeutes matacus. Classification (NCBI taxonomy): domain Eukaryota; kingdom Metazoa; phylum Chordata; class Mammalia; order Cingulata; family Chlamyphoridae; genus Tolypeutes; species Tolypeutes matacus. The sequence goes on from JAKSZT010000496.1 coordinate 1,353,879, forward strand.
GAAGATAATTGTAAGTGAAAACATGCATACCAGCAAATAAAACACAAATCTTATTGCTATTTTTAAAGTAGAGAAACTACTGCATTGGCGTAGCATTAGGAAAAAGCAGTGTTTTGGCCTAGTGAATGAAAGCAAGTCCATAGCACCCAAAAAAACAAGTATCTTACTTACCTTTCAAACTTAAAGTTCCTCCTTCATTGAGTTAGGTGAAATCAATGTCCTGTAATTGATTTTAAATGAAAACACATGAAAAGCAGGCAATGAAACAAGTTTCTTTATTGGTTTTCTAAACTGAACTATTGACTGCATTCGCCCAGTGGTAATGAAAAGTATTGTTTTGAAGTTGATTGTAAATGAAAACATGTCCGTAGAAGCAAAAGAAAGAAACTAACTTAGATTTCCAAAGTGAAGAAATGGCAGCATTGGCATAGTAAAATAAGCATTTTGATATTGTGAATGAAAGCAAGTGTATAGGAGCCAAACATACAAGTATGTTACTTAACTTTCAAAGTTGAATTACCTCATGCATTCACAGAATGTTAGATAAAATCAGTGTTTTGAAGATGATTTTAAGTGAAAACATATGCATAGCAGCAAAGAAAACACAAATTTTACTTAGATTTCAAAAGTGAAGAAGCCACGGCAATGGCATAGCATTAGGTAAAAGCATTGTTATTACATTGATTGTAAGTGAAAGAGAGTGCATAGTAGGAAAACAAGCAAGTATCTGACTTACACTTTGAAGCTGAAGTCCCTCCTGCATTCACAGAATGTTAGGTAAACCAGTGTTTTGAAGATAATTGTAAGTGAATACACATGCATAGCAGCAAATAAAACAGAAATCCTATTGATATTTGTAAAGTAAAGAAACTACTGGATTGGCAAAGCATTAGGTAAACCAGTGTGTTGGCATAGTGAGTGAAAGCAAGTGCATAGCAGCCAAACAAATAAGTATCTTACTTACCTTTCAAACTTAAAGTATCTCCTGAATTCACAGAGTGTTACATGAAACCAGCATCTTGAAGTTGATTTTAAGTGAAAACATGTGCAATGCAGCCAATGAAACAAGTTTCTTTTTTGGTTTTCTAAACTGAAGATTTGACTGCATTCATGCAGCATTAGGGAAAAGCAGTGTTTTGAATTTGATTGTAAGGGAAAACACGTGCATAGCAGCTAAAGAAAGAAACTTATTTAGATTTCCTAAGTGAAGAAACTGCAGCATTGGCATAGTAAAAGCACGGTTTGTTCACTGTTGTTGAAAGCAAGTTTATAGCAGCCAAAAAAACAAGTTACTTACTTAACTTTCAAAGTTGAATTACCTCCTGGATTCACAGCATGTTATGTAAAACCAGTGTTCTGAAGATGAATTTAAGTGAAAACACATGCGTAGCAGGAAACAACACACAAATCTTACTTAGATCTGAAAAGTGCAGAAACTACTGCATTGGCATAGCATTCGGTAAAAGCAATGTTTTCACAGTAATTGTAAGGGAAAAGAAGCACATAGCAGCCAAAAAAATGTATCTTACTTACATTTCAAGTTGAAGTACCTCTGCATTCACAGAGTATTTGGTAAACAAGTGTTTGAAGATGGTTTTTAGTGAAAACACATGCATAGTAGCAAACAAAACACAATTCTTACTTAGATTTGAAAAATGAAGAAACTACTTCATTGGCATAGCATTAGGTAAAAGCAGTGTTTTTACATTGTGATCAAAAGCAAGAGCATAGCAGCCAAACATGCAAGCATCTTACTTACCTTTCAAACTTGAAGTACCTCCTGCATTCACAGAGAGTTAGGTGAAACCAGTGTCTTGAAGGTTATTTTAAGTGTAATTGTGTGCAATGCAGGCAAAGAAACAAGTTTCGTTAATGCTTCTCTAAACTGCAGAATTGACTGCATTCACCCAACGTTAAGGAAAAGCAGTGATTTGAAGTTGATTTGAGTGAAAACATGTGCATAGTGGCAAAAGAAAGAAACTTACTTAGATTAACAAAGTGAAGAACCTGCAGCATATGCATAGTAAAAGCAGAGTTTTGACATTATGAGTGAAAAGAAGTGTGTGGTAGCCAAAGAAACAATTGTCTTACTTAACTTTCAAAGTTGAATTACCTCATGCATTCACGGAGTGTTAGGGAAAACCAGTGCTTTGAAGATGATTTTAAGTGTAAACCCATGCATAGCAGCAAACAAAACACAAAACTTCCTTAGGTTTTGAAAATATAGAAACTACTGCATTGGCAAATCATTAGAAAAAGCAGTGATTTACATTGATTGTGATTGAAAGCAAGTGCATAGCAGCCAAATAAACAAGTATCTTACTGACTTTTCAAATTTAAATACTTCATGCATTCACAGAATATTATGTAAAACCAGTGCTTTGAAGATAATTGTAAGTGAAAATACAAGCATAGCAGCAAATAAAATAAATCTTATTGAAATTTGTAATGTAATGAAACTACTGCATTTCCATACCGTTAGGACAGAGCAGTGTGTTCACATAGTGAGTGAAAGCAAGTGCATAGCAGCAAAACAAACAAGTATCTTAACTTTCAAACTTGAAGTACCTCCTGCATTCACAGAGAGTTAGGGGAAACAAGAGTCTTGAAGTTGATTTTAAGTGAAAACACGTGCATAACAGCAAAAGAAAGACTCTTACTTAGATTTCCAAAGGGAAGAACCTGCAACACTGGCATAGTAAAAGTAGGGTTTTGAAATTGTGGGTGAAAGCAAGTGTATAGAGGCCAAAGAAAGAAGTACCTTAATTACATTTCAAAGTTGAAGTATCTCCTACATTCACAGAGTGTTAGGTAAACCAGTATTTTGAAGATGATTTTAAGTGAAAGCACATGCATACCAGCAAAAGAAACACAAATATTATTTAGATTTGAAAAGTGAAGAAACTACTTCATTGACATAGCATTTGGTAAAAGCAGTGTTTTTACATTGTGATCAAAGCAAGGGCATAGCAGCCAAACAAGCAAGTATCTTACTAACCTTTCAAACTTGAAGTATCTCCTGCATTCACAGTTATGTGAAAACAGTGTCTTCAAGTTGATTTTAAGTGAAAACATGTGCAAAGCAACCAATGAAACAAGTTTCTTTATTGGTTATCTAAAATGAAAAATTGAATGCATTCACACAGCATTAGGGAAAATGAATGTTTTGAAGTAGATTGTAAGTGAAAACACGTGCATAGCAGCAAAAGAAAGAAACTTACTTAGATTTCCAAAGTGAAGAAAAATGCAGCATTGGCATAATAAAACCAGGGTTTTGACATTGTGAGTGAAAGCAAGTGCATAGCAGCCAAACTTTCTTACTTAACTTTCAAACTACTATTACCTCCTGCATTCACAGCTTGTAAGGTAAAAGTGTTTTGTACATAATTTTAACTGAAAACACATGCATAGCATCAAACAAAACACAAATCTTACTTAGAATTGAAAAGTGAAGAATTAATTACATTCACCCAGAGAAAGGGAAAAGCAGCGTTTTGAAATTGAATGTACGTGAAAACACGTGCATAGCAGTAAAAAAAAGAAATGTATTTAGATTTCCAATGTGAAGAAATTGCAGCATTGGCATAGTAAAAGCAGGGATTTGACATTGTGAGTGAAAGCAAGTGTAGAGTAGCCAAACAAACAAGTAGCTTATGTAACTTTTACACCTGTATTACGTCCTGCATTCACAGAGTGTAACGTAAAACCAGTGTTTTGAAGATGTTTTTAAGTGAAAACACATGCATACCAGGAAACAAACCCTAAATCTTACTTAGAATTGAAAAGTGAATAAAATCCTGCATTGGCATAGCATTACTTAAAAGCAGTGTTTTACATTGATTGTGAGTGAAAGCAAGTGCATAGCAAACAAACAAGTATCTTACTTAAATTTCAAAGCTGAAGTTCCTTCTGCATTCACAGTGTGTTCGGTAAAACCAGTGTTTTGTAGATAATTGTAAGTTAAAACATATGCATAACAGCAAATAAAACACAAATCTTATTTATATATGTAAAGTAATTACTCTGCTGTTTTGGAGTAGCATTGGGAAAAAGCAGTGTTTTGGCATAGGGAGTGAAAGCAAGTGCATAGCAGCCAAACAAACAACTATATTACTTTCCTTTCAAAGTTGAAGTACCACCTGCATTCACAGAGTGTTAGGTTAAAACCAGTGTTTTGAAGATGATTTTAAGTGAAAACACATGCATAGCAACAATCAAACACAAATCTTAGTTAGATTTGAAAAGTTATGGAAATACTGCATTGGCATAGCATTAGGAAAAAGCAGAGTGTTGGTGTAATGAGTGAAAGCATATGCATAGCAGCCAAACAAACAATTATTTTACTTACCTTTCAAATTTGAAGTAGCTCCTGCATTCTCAGCATGTTAGGTGAAACCTATGTTTTGAAGTTGATTTTAAGGGAAAACACGTGCAAAGCAGCCAAAGAAACAAGTTTCTTTTTTGGTTTTCTAGAATGAAAAATTGACTGTATTCACCCAGCATTAGGGAAAATAGTGTTTTGAAGTTGATTGTAAGTGAAAGCCCGTGCATAGCAGCAAAAGAAAGAAACTTATTTAGATTTCCAAAATCAAGAAACTGCACCATTGGAAAAGTAAAAGCATGGTTTTGACATTGTGAGTGAAAGCAAGTGTATAGCAGCCAAACAAACAAGTATCTTACTTAAATTTCAAACTTGAGTTATCTCCTACATTCACAGAGTGTTAGGTAAAACTAGTGTTTTGAAGATGATTTTAAGTGAAAACACATGCCTAGCAGCAAAGAAAACACAAATCTTACTTAGATTTGAAAAGTGAAGAAACTACTCTATTGGCATAGCATTAGGTTAAAGCAGTGTTTTTACATTGATTGTTAGTGAAAGCAAGTGTATAGTAGCCAAACAAACAAGTATCTTACTTACATTTCATAATTGAAGTGCCTCCTGAATTCACAGTGCGTTAGGTAAAACCAGTGTTTTGAAGATAATTGTAAGTGAAAACACATGTATAGCAGCAAATAAAACACAAATCATAGTTATATTTGTGAAGTAAAGAAACTACTGGTTTGCCATATCATTAGGAAAAAGCAGTCTGTTGGCATTGTGAATGAAAGCAAGTTCATAACAGCCAATCAAACAAGTATCTTTCTTACCATTCAAACTTGAATAACCCCCTGCATTCAAAGTGTGTTAGGTAAAATCAGTGTTTTGAAGATGATTTTAAGTGAAAACACCTGCTTAGCAGCAAACAAAACACATATCTTACTTAGATTTGAAAAGTAAAGAAACTACTGCATTGGCATAGCATTAGGTAAAAGCAGTGTTTTTACATTGATTGTGAGTGAAAGCAAGTGTATAGCAGCCAAAAAAAAGTATCTTACTTACCTTTTAAACTTGAAGTACATCTTGCATTCACAGAGGGTTAGGTGAAACCAGTGTCTTGGAGTTGATTTTACGTGAAAACACGTGCAAAGCAGCCAATGAAACAAGTTATTTCTTGGTTTTCTAAGCTGAAGAATTGATTGCATTCACACCCTATAGGGAAAAGCAGTGTTTTGAAGTTGATTGTAAGTGAAATCACGTGCATAGCAGCAAAAGAAAGAAACTTACTCAGATTTCCAAAGTGAAGATTCTACCACACTGGCATAGTAAAGGCAGGGTTTTGACACTGTGGTTGAAATCAAGTGTATAGCAGCCAAAAAAACAAGTTGCTTACCTAACTTTCAAAGTTGAATTACCTCTTGGATTCACAGAGTGTTATGTAAAACCAGTGTTTGGAAGATGATTTTAAGTGAAAACACATGCATAGCAGGAAACAAAACACATATCTTACTTAGACTTGAAAAGTGAAGAAACTACTGCATTGGCCTAGCATTAAGTAAAAGCAGTGTTTTACATTGATTGTGAGTGAAAGCAAGTGCATAGCAGTCAAACAAACAAGTATCATACAAAGATTTCAAATTTAAGTACCTCCTGCATTCAAAGCGTGTTAGGTAAAACCAGTGTTTTGAAGACAACTGTAAATGAAAACACATGCGTACCAGCAAATAAAACACAAAACTTATACATATTTGTAAAGAAAAAAAGCTACTGCATTGGTGTAGCATTAGGAAAAAGCAGTGTGTTGGCACAGTGAGTGATACAAGTGCATAGCAGCCAAAAAACAAGTATCTTACTTACCGTTCAAACTTGAAGTACATTCTGCATTCACAGGGAGATAAGTGAAACCAGTGTCTTGAAGTTGATTTTAAGGGAAAATACGTGCAAAGCAGCCAATGAAGCGAATTTATTTCTTGGTTTTCTAAGCTGAAGAACTAACTGCAATCACCAAGGATTAGGGAAAAGCAGTGTTTTGAAGTTGATTTATGTGAAAACACGTGTATCAGAGCAAAAGAAGGAAACTTACTTAGATTTCCAAAGGGAAGAAACTGCAGGATTTGCATAGATAAAGTAGGGCTTTGACATTGTGAGTTAAAGCAGTGAATAGCAGCCAAACAACAAGTACATTATTGAACTTTCAAACTTGAATTACCTCCTGCATTCATAAAGTGTTAGATAAAACAGTGTTCTGAAGGTGATTTTACATGAAAACACATGCATATGATCAAACAAAACACAAATATTACTTAGAACTGAAAAATGAAGAAATGACTTCATTTCAATAGCATTAGGCAAAAGCAGTGTTTTATACATTGGTTATGATTGAAAGCAACTGCATAGCATCCAAACAAACAAGTTTCTTACTTAACTTTCAGCAGTGAATTTCCTCCTGCATTCACAGCATGTTAGGTAAAACCCGTGTTTAGAAGATAATTGTGAGTGAAAACACATGCATATCAAATAAAACACAAATCTTATTGAGATTTATAAACTAAAGAAACTACGGCATTGCTGTAGCATTAGGAAAATGCAGTGTGTTGGAACAGTGAGTGAAAGCAATTGCATAACAGCCAAACAAACAAGTATCTTACTTACCTTTCAAACTTGAAGCAACTCCTGCATTCACAGAGAGTTAGGTAAAATCAGTGTCTTGAAGTTGATTTTAATTGAAAACTCGTGCAAAACAACCAATGAAACAACTTTCTTTCTTGGTTTTCTTAACTGTAGAATTGACTGCATTCACCCAGCATTAGGTAAAATCTATGTTTCAAGTTAATAGTAAGTGAAAACATGTGCATAGCAGCAAGAGAAAGAAACTAACTTAGATTTCAAAAGTAAAGAAACTGCAGCATTGGCAAAGAAAAACACAGTTTTGACATTGTGTGTTAAAGGCCTGCAGAGCACCCACACAAACAAGTATCTTAGTTAACTTTCAAACTTGAATTACCTCCAGCATACACAGAATGTTAGGGAAAACCAGTGTTTTGAAGATAATTTTAAGTGAAAACACATGTATAGCACGAAACAAAACACAAATCCTACTTAAATTTGAAAAGTGAAGAAACTACTGCATTGGCATAGCATTAGGTAAAAGCATAGTTTTTACATTGATTGTGAGTGAAAGCAAGTGCATAGCATGAAAACAACAAGTACCTTACTTATGTTTCAAAGTGGAAGTACCTCCTGCATTCACAGCGTGTTAACTAAAAACAGTGTTTTGAAGATAATTGTAAATGAAAAAAATATGCAGAGAAGGAAATAAAACACAAATTTTATTGAAATTTTTAAAATAAAGAAGCTACTGCATTGGCATCACATTAGGAAAATGCAGTGTGTTGGCACATTGACTGAAAGCAAGGGCATAGCAACCAAACAAACAAATATCTTACTTACCTTTCAAACTTGAATTACGTCCTGCACTCACAGAGAGTTAGGTGAATCCAGTGTCTTCAAGTTGATTTTAAGTGAAAACACGTGCAAAGCAGCCAATGAAACAAGTTTCTTTATTAGTTTTCTTAACTGAAAAATTTACTGCATTCACCACGTGTTAAGGAAAAGCAGTGTTTTGAAGCTGATTGTAAGTGAAAACACGTGCATAGCAGAAAAGAAAGAAACTTATTTAGATTTCCAAACTGAAGAAACTGCAGCATTGGCATAGTAAAAGCAGGGTTTGTGAGTGAAAGCAAGTGTATAGTAGCCAAACAAATAAGTGTATAGCAGCCACACAAAGAAGTAACTTACTTAACTTTCAAACTTGAAACACCTCCTGCATTCACAGAATCATAGGTAAAACCAGTATTTTGAAGATGATTGTAAATGAAAACACGTACAAAGAAAGAAAATAACGGAACTTACTAAGATTTCCAAAGTGAAAAACTGTAGTATTGGCATAGTAAAAGCAGGGTTTTGATATTGTGAGTAAAAACAAGTGTATAGCAGCCACACAAACAAGTATCTCACTTAAGTTTCAAATTTGATTTACCTTCTGCATTCACAGAGTGTTTGGTAAAACCAGTGATTTGAACATGATTTTACATGTAAACACATGCATAGCAGGAAACAAAATACAAATCTTACTTAGATTTGTAAAGAGAAGAAACTACTTCTTTGGCATAATATTAGGTAAAAGCAGTGTTTTTACATTGATTGTGAATGAAAGCAAGTGCATAGCAGCTAAACACACAAGTATCTTATTTATGATTCAAAGTTGAAGTAGCTCCTGCATTCACAGCGTGTTAGGTAAAACCAGGGTATTGAAGATACCCTGTGGATGTACATGAAAACACATGCATAGCAGCCAGTAAAACACAAATCTTATTTAGAATTGTAAAGTAAAGAAACTAATGCATTGGTGTAGCATTAGGAAAAAGCCCTGTGTTGGCATAGTGAGTGAAAGCAAGTGCATAGCAGCTAAAAGACAAGTAACTTACTTACCTTTCTAACTTGAAGTACCTCCTGCATTCACAGAGTTAGATGAAATCAGTGTCTTGAAGTTGAATTTAAGTGAAAACACGTGCAAATCAGGCAATGAAACAAGTTTCTTTATTGGTTTTCTAAACTGAAGACTTGACTGCATTCATCCAGCATTAGAGAAAGGCAGTGTTTTGAAGTTGATTGTAAGTGAGAACACGTGCATAGAAGCAAAAGAAAGAAACTTACTTAGATTTCCAAAGTGAAGAAACTGCAGAATTGGCATAGTAAAAGCAGGGTTTTGACATTGTGAGTGAAAGCAAGTGTTTAGCAGCCAAACAAACAAGTATCTTACTTAACTTTCAAACTTGAATTACCTCCTGCATTCACAGAGTGTTAGGTAAAACCAGTGTTTCAAAGATAATTTTTGTGGAAAATGTTAAGGGCATGTAGCCCATTGACAGCTGTGGAATCCCAGAGCCTGTTGAGCCTGTGGAGACTTTGGCACCCATTGAGGCCTGTGGACCCTGTATATTCCTTAGAGCCTATGGATACTGTGTAGCTGATGGAGCAGTTGGAGCCCATGGAATCATCAAGGACTGTAGAGCCCATGGAGCCCATGGAGTAAACAGGGCCCTTGGAGCTCATGAATGCTCTGCAGGACAGTGGAACCTGTGCAACCTAGGAAACCAATGGAGTCTGTGAAGTTGGTGGAGTTTGTGGAAGCCTTTGATCCCGAGGAGCCCATGGAGACTAGGGAACTCAAAGAGGCCTGTGGAACCTGTCCAGTCCCATGAAGTACAGGGAGCCTAGGAAATCTGTGAGAATATAGAGGTCTTTGGAACCCATGGAGCTAATGAAGTTCATGGAGGCTGGGAAACCCATGGAGGACTGTGGAGCTTGTTCAGGCCTGTGGAGATGGTTGGGTTCATGGAGCCCATGAAGCCTGTCAAGACTATGGAATTCACAAAGCCTGTGGAGCCTTGTAGACTGTGCAGGCCCAGGGAGCTTGTGGAAACTCTGTAACCCATGGAGCCCATGGAAACTGTAGAGGTCTGTGGAGCCTGTGAAGACACATGGAGCTGGTTGAGGTGATGGAGTCCACGAACTCTGTGTAGACTTTGGAGTTCACAAAGCCCAAGGAGTCCTTGAAGCCTGTGCAGGCCCAGAGAGCTTGGGGAGCCTGGCAGTCCTGTGGATCCTATGGAGCTCATCAAACCCATGGGCCCATGGAGCCTCTTGAGGTATGGAGTCCAAGGACATGACAGAGAGTGTGGAACCTGTTCAGGACATGTACCCCATTGACAACTGTAGAGACCATGGAGCTTGTTGAGGCCTGGGAAGCCTATACAGTCCTTAGAGCCTGTGGATGCTGTGGAGCCATTGGAGCTGGTGGAGCCCATGGAGTCAAAAAGGATTGTAGAGCCCCTGGAGCCCATGGTGTCCACAAAGCCCATGGAAATCATGGATACTGTTTTGGCCAGTGGAACCTGTGCAACCTGTGAAAACTTTGGAGCGTGGACCTGGTCGTGTTTGTGGAAACCACAGGGACCAAGGAGCCCATGGAGTCTGTGAAGTTCAATGAGGCATGTGGAGCATTTGCAGGCCCATGAAGGACAGGGAGCCTGGGAAGTCTGTGAGAATATAGAGGCCTGCAGAACCCATGGAACTGATGGAGACTATGGTGGCTGTGAAACATGTGGAGGCCTCTGGAGCCCGTGCAGGCCTCAGGACCCTGTGGAACACACGGTACCTCTGCAGGGTTGGGGATCCTGGGGAGTCCATAGGGGCCTGTGGAGCCTCTACAGGCTTATAGACCTCATGGACCCTCTGGCAACTGTCAGGCCTGTAGAACATGTGAAGCCTGTGGAGCTCCTGGATCTCATGGAGCCCATGGAACACATGGACCCTGTGGAGTCTGCAGTGCCTGTATATCTGTAAAGGCCATGGAGCCTATGGAGATTGAAGAGACTGTGGAGTCAGTGGAGACTTTGGAGCCTGTTCATAGCCATGGAACCTATGGAGCACATGGATCCCAGGGAGAATGTGGAGTGCATGGAGCCTGTGGAGCCTGTTCATAGCCATGTAGCCTGTGGAGCACATCAAGCCCAAGGAGGCTGTGGATTCTGTGAAGCCCGTGGAGTCCTGTGGAGCCTATGCAGACACCTAGAGTTCATTGACAATTGTGGAGCATGTGTTCCTTTGGAAACCATAGATTCCATGGAAACTGTGGAAGCTTTATAGTGTAGTGGTGCCTGTGGGGTCTTTGGAGATTGTGGAGGCCCATGAAGCCTGTGGAACATGGATAAACCATGTAGCCTATGCAGACCTGTGGTGCTTGTGAAGGCCATGGAGACTGTAGAGGCCTGTGGAGCCTATGCAGGCCTGTGGAGGTGGTTGAGTCTCTGGAGACATGCAGTCTGCCAAGACCTTGGAGTTCACAAAACCCATGAGGGCCTTGAAGCCTGTGCCAGACCAGGTAGCTTGTGAAACCTGTACAAGCCTGTGGACTATGAAGCTTGTCAAGCCCTTGGGGCCCATGGAGACTCTTGAGGTACGGAACCCAAGGGCTCTAAAGTATATGTGGAAACTCTTAAGTGCATTTAGCCCATTGACACCTGTGGAGCCCATGGAGCCTGTTGAGTCTGTGGAGACTGCGGTGCCCATTGAGAGCTGTCGACCCTGCACAGGCCATAGATGCTGTGGATTCTGTAGAGCCAATGGAGATGGTGGAACCCATTGAGTCATAAATACTGTAGAGCCACTGAAGACTGTGGAGCCCAGGAAGCCCACGGAGTTCATGGATACTTTGTAGGCCAGTGGAACCAGTGCAACCAGTGAAACCCATGGACCATGGAGCTGTTGGAGTTTGTGGAAGCCAAGGAGACTGAGGAGCCCATGGAGAATGGATCCCAAGGAGGCATGGGTAGCCTTTGCCATCCCATGTAGGACAGGGAGTCTGTGAAGTTTGTGAGAATATAGAGGCCTGTGGAAACCATGGAGCTCTTGGAGACCATGGAGGCTGTGAAACCCTTGGAGCCTGTGGAGAATGTGGAGCCCATGGAGGCTCTGGAATCTATGGAGCCTGTGGCACGTGTGCATACCCATTTAGCCCATGGAGGACATGGATCCCATCTAGGCTATGGAGACCATTAAGCCTGTGGAGCCTGTGCATATGCATTGATCCTGTGGAGCATGTGGAGCCCATGGAGACTGTGAAGTCCATGGAGCCTGTGGAGCACATGGAGCCAATGGAGGCTGTGTATTCCATGAAGCCTGTGGAGGCCTGTGGAGCCTACACAGGCACCTAGAGTTCATTGACACTTGTGGAGCATGTGATGCCTTTGGAGACCATAGATTCCATGGAATCTGTGGAGGGTTTATAGGCTAGTGGAGCCTGTGGAGACCAAAGGAGTTTGTGGGGCCTGTACAGGCCTGTGGATCCTGTGGAGCTCATCAAGCCCATGGGACTCATGGTGTATGTTGAGGTATGGATCCCAAGGACACTACAGAGAATGTGGAGCCGGTTGAGTGCATGTAGACCCTTGACACCTGTGGAGCTCATGGTGCCTGTTGATTCTGTGGAAATTGTGGCACCCATTGAAGTCTGTGGAGCCTGTACATGCCTTAGAGCCTGTGGATTCTGTGGATCCAGTGGAGCTGGTGGAGCCCATGGATTCATAAAGGACTGAAGAACCCATAGAGCCTGTGGGGTCCATATTGCCCATGGAGCTCATGGATGTTTTGTAGGCCATTGTAACCTGTGCAACGTGTGAAGCCCATGGAGTCCGTGGAGCTGGAGGAGTCTGTTGAATCTATGGTGACCATGAACCCAAGGATACTATTGCACTAAGGAGGCCTGTGGAGCCTGTGCAGTCCCATGAAGGACATGGAGACTGTGAAAATTGAAAGAATATATAGTCCTGTGGAATCCTTTGAGCTGATGGAGCCTATGGAGGTTGTGAAATACGTGGAGGCCTATGGAGCCTTTGTATTCCTGAGGTCTTTGTGGAGACCATGGTAGCTATACAGGCCTGTGGAACCTGTGGAGCACATGGAGGCCTGTGGAGCCTGTATAGTCCTATATACCCCTTGGAGCCTATGGCAACTGTGCAGGCCTGAGGAACATATGGAGCCTGTGGAGCCAATGGAGCATGTAGAGCCTGTATCTCTCATGGAGGCCATAGATCCTGTGCAGTCTCATGGTGCTGGCAAAGGCTGTTGAGGCCATGGAAGAATTTTGATCCCATGGAGGCCATAGAGGTTATGTAGGCCCATTTAGCCTGTGGAGTATGTAGAGTCTAAAGAAGCTGAGTATCATGTGGATGCCTGGGGAGTCAGTGGGGCCCTTTATAGGCCATGTTGTCTGTGAGGCCTGTGGAGACTCATAGAGCCTGTGAAAACTGGGGAGCTTGTGGAAACTGTGAAACCACATGGCTGCCATGGAGACCCTGGAGGACATGGAGACAATGGATCATATCTTGCCCCTGGAGTCCTGTGGAGCCTCTGCACACCCATTGAGCCTGTTGATCCTTTGAAACCCTTGGATGCCATGCAAACTGTGCAGGCCCATAGAGACTGAGGAGCCCATGTTGACTCTGGAATCCAAGGAGGCATGTGGAGCCCTTACAGTCCCATGAAGGACAGGGAGACTGTGAATTCTGTGAGAATATATAGGCCTGTGGAACCCATGGAGCTGATGGAGCCCATGGTGGCTGAGAAATCCGTGGAGCCCTTGGAGCTTGTGCAGGCCTCAAGACCCTGTGGATCGCATGGAGGCTGGCAGAGCCTCTACAGGCTTATAGACCGCATGGAGCCTATGGCAAATTTTCAGCCCAGTGGAACATGTGGATCCTGTGGAGACCCTGGAGTTCATGGCACCCATGGAACACATGGAGTCTCTGGATCCTGCAAAGCCTGTATATCTGTAGAGCCAATGGAGCCTATGGAGCCTGTAGAGACTGTGGAGTCAGTGGAGACTGGATCCTGTGCATACCCATGGAGCCTGAGGTGCACATAGATCCCAGGGAAAATGTAGAGTTGGTGGAGCCTGTGGAGTCTTTGCATACCCACGGAACCTGTTGAGTGGGTGGATCCCATGGAGACTGTGGAGTCCATGGAGCCTGTGGAGCCTGTGCAAAGCCATCGTTTCTTTGGAGCATGTGGAGCCCATGGAGTCTCTACAGTCTGTGGAGCCTGTGTATACCCAGGTAGCCTGTGAAGGGCGTGGAGCCCATGGACGCTGTTGATACTGTGAAGCCCGTCGAGTCCTGTGGAGACTAGGCAGGCACTTAGAGTTCATAAACTCTTGTGGAAAATGTGCTGCCTGTGGAGACTATAGATTCCATGGAAACTGTGGGGGATTTATAGGCCAGTGGAGACTGTGGGGACTTTGGAGCCTGTGGAGGCCCAGGGAGCTTGTGGACCCTGTACAGACCTGTGGATCCTGTGGAGCTTATCGAGCCCATTGGAACCCTGTAGCCTGATGATGTATGGTACTCAAGACTTATAGAGAATATGGAGCCTGTTAAGTGCATGTAGCCCCTAGACACCTGAGGAGCCCATGAAGCCTATTTAGCCTGTGGAGACTGCAGCACCCATTGAAGTCTGTGGAGCCTGTACAGGATTTAGAGCCTGTGGATTCTGTAGAGCCAATGGAGCTGGTGGAGTCCATGGAGTCATAAAGTACGGTAGATAGCATAGAGCCTGTGGAGTGAATGGAGCCCATGGAGCTCGTGGATGTTGTGCAGGCCAGTGGAAACTGTGCAACCTGTGAAGACCATGGAGTCTGTGGAGCTGGTGGAGATTGTGGAATCTATGGAGACCTAGGAGCCCATGGAGACTATGGAGCCAAGGAGGCCTGTGGAGCTGCGCAGTCCCGTGAAGGACAGGGAGATTGTGAAGTTTGTGAGAATATAGAGGACTCTGGAATCTTTGGAGCTGATGGAGCCCATGGATGCTGTGAAACACGTGAAGGACTATGGAGCCTGTGCAGTTCTGAGGACTTTGTGGAAACTATGGTACCTCTGCATGCCTGGGGAAACTATGGATCACATGGAGGCCTGTAGAGCCTGTAGAGTCCTATAGACCCCATGGAGCCTGTGACAAAAGTGCAGACCTGCAGAATATGTGGAGTCTGTGGAGCCACTGGGGCTCATGGAGCCCATGGAACCCATGGAGATTGTGGAACCTGCAGAGCCTGTACATCTCATGGAGGCCACGGAGTCTGTGCAGGCTCATGGTGCTGGCAGAACCTTTTGAGACCATGGAGGAATGTGGATTCCATGGAGCCTATGGTGGGTGTGTAGGACCATGAAGCCTGTGGAGTCTGTAGAGCCTGAAGAAGCTGAGGACCATTTGGAGGTCTGTGGAGTTTGTGGAGCATATTTTGGGCCATGGAACTTATGAGGCCTGTGAATGCTCATGGATCCTGTGGACACTGGAGAGCCTCTGGAGACTGTGAAGCCACATGGATGCCATGGAGGCCTTGGAGGTCACGGAGCTCATGGAGCATGCATTGTTCCTGGACACATGTGGAGCCTCTGCACGCCCATGCAGCCTGTTGAGCATTTGAAGCCTTTCAAGACCATGTAGCCGATAAAGGCCCATGGACCCTGTGGGTCATGTGGAACTTGTGGAGCCTGTGGAGCCTGTACATATCTATGGAGCCTGTGGAGCACGTTTAGCCTGTGGAGCCATGGAGCCTGTGGAGCCTATAGAGGCCTATAGACCATTTGGAGAGTTTGGCAGTTGTGCAGGACTGTGGAACATGTGGAGCCTGTGTGGAGCCACTGGAGCTCATAGAGACCATGGAACCCATGGAGCCTGTGTAGACTGCAGAAGCTATATATCTAATGGAGTCAATGGAAACTGTGTATGCACCTAGTACCAGCAGAGCCTGTTGAGGCCATGGAGGAATGTGGATATCCTGGAACACACATGGAGGTTATATAGTCCCATGAAGTCTGTGGAAGATGTAGAGACTGAAGAAGCTGAGGATAATGTGGATGCCTGTGGAGTCGGTGGTGCCCATTTTGGGTCATGGTGCCTGTGAGGCCTGTGAAGGTTCATGGAGCCTTTGGAGACTGGGGAGCCTCTGGAGATTGTGAAAGCACATGGATGCCATGGAGGCCTTGGAGCTCATGGAGCCCATGGAGAGCATGCATTGCCCCTGTAGTCCTGTGGAAACTTTGCACGTCCATGGAGACTGTTGATCCTTTCATGCCTTTTGAGGCAATGTAGCCTGTGCTGTCCATGGAGCCTGTGGAGGATATGGAACCTGTGGAGACAGAGTAACTTGTGGATCCTGTGTATATCCATGGAGGCTGTAGAGCACATGGAGCCTATGGAGCCTGTGGAGTCCATGCAGTCCTTGGAGGCCTGAGGAGCCTATGCAGAACACTAGAGCCCATTCACAGCTGTGGAGCTTTTGCTGCCTGTGAAGACTGTAGAATCCATGGAGACTGTGGAGTCTCTGTAGGCCAGTGAAGACTGTGGGGCATTTGAAAAATGTGGAGGCCCATGAAGCCCTTGGAGACTGTCTAAACCATATAGCCTATGTAGACCTGTGGAGCCCATGGAGCCAATGGAGACTGTAAAGGTCTGAGGAGCATGTGCAAGCCTTTTAGTCCCATGAAGCCTGTGGAAGATGTAGAGTCTGAGGAAGCTCTATTAAGACTTTCAAGAACATGTAATTCAAAAAGCCCATGGAGCCCTTAATACTTGTGCAGGCCCAGGGACCTTGTGGAGCCTGTAAAGAACTGTGGATCCTGTGGATCTCATCGAGTCCTTGGGGCCCATAGAGCCTACTGTGGTATGGAGCCCAAGGACACTACAGAGAATGTCGAGTGTGTTAAGTGCATGTAGCCCGTTAACACCTGTGGAGCCCATGG
This sequence comes from Tolypeutes matacus, assembly GCA_026826555.1. Taxonomy (NCBI): domain Eukaryota; kingdom Metazoa; phylum Chordata; class Mammalia; order Cingulata; family Chlamyphoridae; genus Tolypeutes; species Tolypeutes matacus. The sequence goes on from JAKSZT010000496.1 coordinate 1,370,556, forward strand.
ACTCTATTGATCCTATGGAGATTGTGGTGCCCATTGAGGTCTGTGGAGGCTGTAAGGGCCTTAGAGCTGGTGGATTCTGTGTAGTCAATGGAGCTTCTTGACCCTATGGAGCCGTAAATTCCTGTGGAGTCCCTGGAGACAATGGAGCCCATGGAGTTCATGGATGCTGTGTAGGCCACTGGAACATGTGCCTCCTGTGAAGCCCATGGAATGTGGAACTGGTGAAGATTATGGAAACTAGGGAGACTGAGGAGCCCAAGGAGACTGTGGAGTCCAAGGAGACATGTGGAGTGTTTGCAGTCCTTTGAAGGACAGGGAGACTGTGAAGTCTGTGAGAATATAGAGGCCTGTGGAACCCATGGAGCTGATGGAGCCCATGGAGGCTGTGAAACCTATGGAGGCCTATGGAGCCTGTTCAGGCCTCAGGACCCTGTGGAGCCCATCATAACTCTTCAGGCCTAGGGAGCCTCTGGAGCCCATGGAGGCCTGTGGAGCCTCTAAAGGCTTATTGATGCCATGGAACCAATGGCAACTGTGTATGCTTGTGGAATATTTGGAGCCTGTGGAGCCCCTGGATCTCATGGAGACCATGGAACACATGGAGCCTGTGGAGCCTACAGAGCCTGTATATCTGTAGAGCCAATGGAGCCTGTGGAGCCTGTAGAGACTGTGGAGTCACTGATGCCTTTGGATCCTGTGGATATCCATGAGCCTTTGGAGCACATGGAAACCCCAGAATAATGTGGAGTCCATGTAGACTTTGGAACATGTGTATACCCATGGAGCCTGTGGAGAAGGTGAAGCTCATGGAGACAGTGGAGTCCATGGAGACTGAGAAGCCTGTGCATACCCATGTAGCCTGTGGAGCACGTGGAATTCATCAAGGTTGTGGAGTCTGTAAAAGACTGGGAAGACTGTGCATACCCATATAGCCTGTTGGACACATGGAGCCCATGGAGATTGTGGATTCCATGAAGCCTATGGAGACCTGTAGAGCCCATGCAGGCACCTAGAGTTCACTGACACTTGTGGAGCATATTCTGCCAGTGAAGACCATAGATTCCATGGAAACTATGGTGGTTTAAATGATATTGGAGCTTGTGTATCCTTTGGAGCCTGTGGAGGCCCAAGAAGCCTGTGGAGACTGGGTAACCCATGTATCCTATGCAGACCTGTGGAACCCATGGAGCACATGGAGACTGTAGAGGTCTGTGGAGATGGTTGAGGCTCTGGAGACGATGAAGTCTGTGAATACATTGGAGTTCACAAAGCCCTTGGAGCCCTTGAAGCCTGTGCAGGACCAGGGAGTTTGTGGAGCCTGTACAACCCGTGGATCCTATGGAGCTCGCCAACCCCTTTGGGCTCATGGAGCCTGTTGAGTTATGGAGCCGAAGGACACTTCAGAGAATATGAAGAATATTAAGTCCATGTACCTCATTGACACCTGTGGAGCCCATGGAGCCTGTTGAGCATGTGGAGACTGTGGATCCCATTGAGGCCTATGGACCCTGTAGAGGCCATACATCTTGGGGAATCTGTGGAGCCAATGGAGACATTGTAGCCCATAGAGTTGTAAAGGACTGTAGAGCTCCTTGAGCCTGTGAAGACCAGGGAGCCCATGCAGCCTGTGTATATACTGTAGGCCAGTGGAATCTGTGTGACATGTGAAGCCCATGGAGTCCATGGAGCTGGAGGAGTTTGTGAAAGCCATGGAGATTGAGGAGCCCAGGGAGATTTTGGAGCCCAAGGAAGCTTGTGGAACCTGTGCAGTCCCATGAAGTTCAGGGAGACTGTGAAGTCTGTGAAAATATAGAGTCCTGTGGAACCTATGGAGCCCATGGAGGCTGTGAAACCTGTGGAGGCATGTGGAGCCTGTGCAGGCCTGGGGAACCTGTGGAGCCCTTAATACCACTGCAGGCCTGGGAAATCTGGGGAGCCCATGGAGGACTGTGGAGCATGTAGAGTCCTATTTCAACTGTGCCAGTTCTACAGAACATGTGATGCCTGTGGTGTTCCTGGAGCTCATGGAGCCCATGGCACCCATGGAGCCTGTGGAGCCTGCAGAGACTGTATATCGGTAGAGCCCATGGAGCTCATGAATCTCATGGATGCTTTGTAGGCAAATGGATTCTGTGAAACCTGTGAAGCCCATGGAGTCAGTGGAGCTGGTGGAGATTTTGGAAGCCATGTAGACTGAGGAGTTCATGCAGACTATGGTGCCCAAGGATGCCTGTGGAGCCTGTGCAGTCCCATGAAGGACAGGGAGACGGTGAAGACTCTGAGAACATAGAGGGCTGTGGAATGCATGGAACTGATGGAACTCATGGAGGCTATGAAACACATGGAGGACTGTGGAGCCTGTACAGACCTGAGGACCCTGTGGAGTCCATGGTACTACTGAAGGCCTGGGTAACCTGTGGAGCCCATGGAGTCCTGTGGACCCTGTACAGACCTATAGATCCCATGGAGCATATGTATACTGTGCAGGCCTGCAGAAACTGTTGAGCCTGTGGAGCCACTGGAGCTCATGGAGCCCATGGAACCCATGGAGCCTGTGGAGCCTGGAGAGCCTGTCTATCTCATGGAGGCCATGAAGCCATTGCAGGATAATGGTGCCAGCACAGCATATTGAGGCCAGAGGCCATTGAAGAATGTGCATCCCTTCAAGCCCATGGAGGTTATTTAAGCCCGTGAAGTCTGTGGAGGCTGTAGAGTCTGAGGAAAGTGAGGATCATATGGAGGCCTGTGGAGTCTGAGGACCCTATTTTGGACCGTGGAGCCTGTGAGGCCTGTGCAGGCTCATAGTGCTTGCGGAGACTGGGGAGCCTGCAGAGACTGTAAAGCCATGTCAAAGATGACATGGAGGCTTTGGAGGTTATAGAGCCCATGAAGCAGGTATTGCCCCTGGTGGCCTGTGGAGCCTCTGCATGCCAATATAGGCTGTTGAGCCTTTGAATACCTTGGAGAACATGCAGCCTGTGCAGGCAAATGTAGCCTGTGAAGTATGTGGGACCTGTGGAGTCCGTGGAGCCTGTGGAGTTCTTGAAGCCTGTGGAGCCTCTGCATACCCATGGAGACTGGAACACATGAAGCCCATGGAGACGATGGAATCCGTGCAGACCTTGGAAGCCTGTGGAGCCCAGAAAGGTCCCTTGAGGCCATTGACATTTGTGGAGCATGTGCTTCCGGTGGAGACCATAGATTCAATGGAGATTGTGGAGGCTGTGTACGGTATTGGAGCCTGTGTGGTCTTTGGAGCCTGTGGAGGCACAGGGAGCTTGTGTAACCTGTACATGCCTGTGTATCCTGTGGAGCTTGTCGAGCCCATGTGACCCATGGAGCCTTTTGAGGTGTGGAGCCCAATAAACTACAGACGACGTAGAGCCTGTTAAGTGCATGTAGCCCCTTGACACCTGTGGAGCCCATGGAGCCTGTTGAACCTGTGATGACTGCAGCACCCATTGAGGCGTGCTGAGCCTGTACAAGCCTTAGAGCCTATGGATTCTGTGGATCCAATGGAGCTGGTGGAGCCCACGGAGATTTAAAGGCCTGTAGAGCCCATACAGCACGTGGAGTCCGTGGATCCAATGGAGATCATGGATGCTGTGTAGGCCAGTGGAACCTGTGCAACGTGTGAAGCCCATGATGTCCGTTCAGCTGGTGGAGTTTGTGGAAGACAGGGAGACCGAGGAACCCATGGAGACTGTGGAGTCCCAGGAGCCATGGGGAGCCCCTACATAACCGTGTATGACAGGGAGACTGTGAAGTCTGTGAGAATATATTGACCTGCAGAACACAAGGTAACTCTGCAAGCCTGTGGAGCCTGTGAAACCCATGGAGGCCTGTGTAGCCTCTACAGGCTTATAGACCCCATGGAGCATATGGCAACTGTGTAGGCCTGTGTAACATGTGGATCCTGTGGAACCCCTGGAGCTCATGGAGCCTGTGGAATACATGGAGACTGTGGAACCTGCAGAGATGGTATATCACTAGAGCCCTTGGAGGCTTTGGAGCCTGTAGAGACTGTGGAGTCAGTGGAGGTTTTGGAACGTCTGTATACCCATGGAGCCTGTGGAGCAAATGGAGCCCATTAAGTCTGTGGAGTCCGTGGAGCCTGGGGAACCTGTGCATCACCATGTAGACTGTGGAGCACGTGGAGCCCATGGAGGCTGTGGATTCCATTAATCCCGTGGGGTCCTGTGGAGTCTATAGAGGCACCTAGAGTTGATTGACATTTGTGGAGCATGTGCTGGCTGTGGAGACAATAGATTCCATAGAAACTGTGGAGGCTTGATAGCCCATTGAAGCCTGTGGGGCCTTTGGAGGCTGTGGAAGCCAAGGGAGCTTGTGGAGTCTGTACAGGCCTGTGGATCCTGTGAATCTCATTGAGCCCATGGGACCCATTGAGACTGTTGATGTATGGAGCCTAAGGACACTACAGAGAATGTGGAGCCTGTTAATTGCATGTAGCCCCTTGACACATGTGGAGCCCATGGAGCCTGTTGAGTCTGTTGAGCCTGTGGCACCCATTGAGGCTTGTGAAGCCTGTACACGCCTTAGAGCCTGTGGATTCTGTGGAGCCGATGGAGATGGTGGAGCCTATGCAGTCATAAAATACTACAGAGCAGATTGAGCCTGTGGAGACCATATTGTCCACAGAGCTCATGGAAGTTGTGTAGGCCAGTGTAACCTGTGCAAACTGTGAAGACCATGGAGTCCATGGAGCTGGTGGAGTTTGTGGAATTTATGGAGACCAAAAGCCCAAGGAGACTATGGAGCCAAGGAGGCCTGTGGAGCTTGTGCAGTCCAGTGAAGGACAGGGAGACTGTGAAATATGTGAGAATATAGAGGCCTGTGGAACCCTTGGAGCTGATGGAGTCCATGGAGGCTGTGGAGTCCATGGAGGCCTATGGAGCCTGTGTATTCCTGAGGACCCAGTGGAGACCATGGTATCTCTACAGACCAGTGTTACCTGTGGACCCTATGGAGACCTGTGGAGCCTGTAGAGTCCTATAGACCTCATGGAGTCTATGACAACTCTGAAGGCCTGCAGAACATGTGGAGCCTGTGGAACCACTGGAGCTCATGGAGCCCATGGGACCCATGGACATGGAGCTGTGGAGCCTGTAGAGCCTGCATATCTCATCGATTCCAAGGAGCTTGTGCAGTCTCATGGTGCTGGCAGAGCCTCTTTAGACCATGGAGGAATGTGGATCCCATGGAGCACATGGTGGTTATGTAAGCCCATGAAGGCTGTGGAGGCTATAGAGTCTGAATAAAGTGAGGATTTGGTGGAGGCTTGTGGAGTGGGTGGACCCCATTTTGGGCCATGGAGACTGTGAGGCCTGAGAAGCCTCATGGAGCCTGTGGAGACTAGGGAGACTCAGGAGACTGTGAAGCCACATGGATGGCATGGATGCCTTGGAGGTTATGGAGCCCATGAAGCATTCATTGCTCCTGGAGACCTGGAGAGCTCTGTAAGCCCATGCAATCTGTTGAGCATTTGAAGCCCGTTGTGACATTACAGCCTTTGCAGGTCATGGACCCTGTGGAACATGTGGAACATGTGGAACCTGTGGAGCCTGTAGAGCCTGTGGAGTCAAGGGAGCCTGTGGAGCCTGTGCATACCCTTGGAACGTGTGGAGTATGTTGAACCCATGGAAACTGTGGAGTCCGTGGAGACTTTGTATCCTGTGCAAACCCCTGGAGCCTGTGGAGTACAGTGAGCCCATGGAGCCAGTGGAACCCATGGATACTATAGTTGCCTGAGGAGCCTGTGAATGTCTGCGGAGGTGATGAGGCCATGGAGACCAGGAAGTCTGTCAAGACCATGGAATTCACAAAGCCCGTGGAGCCCTTGAAGCCTGTGCAGGACCCAGGAGCTTGTGGAGCCTTTTCAGGCCTGGGGATCCTATGGAGCTCATCGAGCCCATTGGGTCCTTGGAGTCTGTTGAGTTAAGGAGCCCAAGGACAATACAAGAATGTGGAGCCTGTTATGTACATGCAGTCCATTGACACCTGTGGAGCCCGTGGAGCCTGTTGAGCCTGTGGAACTTGCGACTCCGATTGAGGCCTGTGGTGGCTGTGGTGGCTGTGGTGGCCTTAGAGCCTGTGGATTCTCGGGAGCCACTGGAGCTGGTGGAATCCATGGAGTCGTAAAGGACTGTAGATCCCATGGAGGCCATGGATCCCATGGAGCTCTGGCGACTAATTAGGCCAGTGGCAACTGTACAATCTGTGAAGCCCACGGAATCTGTAGAGCTGGTGGAGTTTATGGAACCCATGGACACTGAGGCGCCCATGAAGACTCTGGAGCCAAAAGAGGCCTGTGGAGCCTGTGCAGTCCCATGAAGGACAAGGAGACTGTGAACTCTGTGAGAATATACAGTTCTGCGGAACTGATGATGACCATGGAGTCTGTGAAACCCTTTTAGGACTATGGAGCCTTGCAGGCCTGAGGACATGTGGAACCCACGGCACTTCTACAGGCATGGGGAAACTGTGGAGCCCAAGGAGGCCTGTACTGGCCTATAGACCCCATGGAGGCTATGGCAAATGTGCATGTCTGCAGAACATATGGATCCTGTGGAGTCCCAGGATAACATGGATCCCATGGAAAACATGAAGTCTGTGGAGTTTACAAATCCTGTATATCTGTATAGCCCATATGGAGCCTGTGGAGCCTGTAGAGACTGTGGAGACCATGGAGCCTTTGGAGCCTGTGCATATGTATGGACCCTGTGGAGCAGGTGGAGCCCATGGACACTGTGGAGTTCATTAAGCCTGTGGAGTCTGTGCATACACATTGAGCATGTGTGGCATGTGGAGCACAAGGATACAGTGGCATCCGTAGAGCCTGTGGAGACTGTGCCAACCCATGTAGCCTGTGGAGCACGTGGAGCCCTTGGAGGTTGTGGATTCCATGAAGCCCCTGGAAGCCTATGGAACCTATGCAGGCACCTAGAGTACATTGATACTTGTGGAGCTTGTGCTGCCTGTGGAAACCATAGATTCCATGGAAACTCAGGAGGCCTTATAGTTCATTGGTGCCTGTGGGAACTTTGGAGTCTGTGGAGGCCCCTGAAGCCTGTGGAGTTTCTGGAATCCATGGAGATCGAGGAGCCCATGGAGATTGTGGAGGCCAAGGGGTCCTTTGAAGCCTGTACAGGCCTATAGACCTCATGGAGCCTATGGCACCTCTGCGGGCTCGTTGATCCAGCAGAGTCTGCTGAGGTCATAGGGGAATGTGTATCCGTTTGAGCCCATGGTGATCATGTAGGCCAATGAAGCATTTAGAGGCTGTAGAGTCTGAGAAAGCTGAGGATCATGTGGATGCCTGTGGAGTCAGCGGTGCCCATTTTGGGCCGTGAAGCCTGTGATGCCTGTGTAGGGTCATAGAGCCTGTGGAAACTGAAGAGCCTCTGGAAACTGTGAACCAACATGGATGCCATGGAGGCCTTGGAGGTCATGGAGCCCATGGAGCATGACTTGCCCCTGGAGTCCTATGGAGCCTATGCTTGCAAATGGAGCCTGTGGATTCTTTGAAGCCCTTGGAGGCCTGTGCAGGCCCATGGAGCCAGTGGATCATGTGAAGCCTGTGGAGGCTGTAGAGCCTGTGGAGACAGAAGAACTTATCGTTCCTGTGCATACCCATGGAGGCTGTGGAGTCCTTGCAGTCCGTGGAGCTCTGTGGAGCCTATGCAGGACACTAGGAGCCATTCACACCTGAGGAGCTTGTGCTGCCTGTGGAGACCATAGAATCCATGGAGACTGTGGAGTCTCTGTAGGCCAGTGGAGCCTGTGGGGCATTTGAAGAATATGGAGGCCCATGAAACTCTTGGAGACTGTGTAACCCATTGAGCCTATGCAGACCTTTGGAGCCTGTGGAGCTTATGGAGACTGAAGAAGCCTGTGGAACATGTGTAAGTCTGTGGAGATGGTTGAGGCATTGGAGCCCAGGAAGTCTGTCAAGACTGAGAGACTTGGAAGTCTATGAGAATGTAGAGGCCTGCGGAATCCATGGAGCTGGTGGAGCCCATGGAGACTTTAAAACACATAGAGGCCTATTGAGCCTGTGCAGGCCTCAGGACCCTGTGGAGCCCAAGGTACCTCTGCAGGCCTGGAGAGCCTGTGCAGTCCATGGAGGCCTGTGGAGCCTGTACAAGCTTATAAACACCATGGAGACTATGGCATCTGTGCAGGCCAGCAGAACATGTGGATACTGTGGAGACCCTGGAGAACATGGAGCCCATGGAACACATGGAGACTGGGGCGCCTACAGAGCCTGTATATCTGTAGAGCCCGTGGAGCCTATGGAGCCTGTAGAGACTTTGGAGTCTGTGGAGCCTTTGGAGTCTGTGCATACCTATGGAACCAGTGGAGCATTTGGTGCCCCTGGAGACTGTGGAGTCCATGGAGCCTGTGGATCCTTTGCATACCCATATAGCATGGGATCATGTGGAGCCCATTGAAGTTGAAGAGTTCGTTAAGCCTGTGGAGCCTGTGCATACCCATGGAGCCTGTGCAGTACATGGAGCCCATGGAGACAGTGGAATCCATGGAGTCTGTGGAGACTGCACAAACCCATGTAGCCTGTGGAGCTCATGGAATCCATGGAGGCTGTGGATTCCATGAAGCCCGTGGAGGCCTGTGAAGCCTATGCAGACACATAGAGTTCATTTGACACTTGTGGAAACTCTGCTACCTGTGGAGATCATAGATTACATGGAAACAATGAAGGCTTTATAGGCCAGTGAAGTCTGTGGGGCCTTTGTAGACTGTGGTGGTCCATGAAGCCTGTGGAGCCTGGGTAACCCATGTATCCTCTGCAGACATGTGGTGCCCATGGAACCCATGGAAACTCTAGAGGCCTCTTTAGGCCTGTGGAGGTGGTTGAGGCCCTGGAGACACTGAAGTCTGCTAAGACATTGGAGTTCACAAAGCCCTTGGTGCCCTTGAAGACTGTGCAAGACCAGGGAGATTGTGGAGACTATACAAGCCTGAGGATCCTATGGAGCTCAGCAATCCCATGGGACCCATGGAGCCTGTTGAGGTATGGAGCCCAAGGACATTACAGAGAATGTGGAGCCTGTTAAGTGCATGGAGCCCCTTGATGTATGAATAGATTATGAATCCTGTTGAGCGTGTGGAGACTGAGGGCCCTTTGAGGCCTGTGGAACCTGTAAACGCCTTAGAGCTAGTGGATTCTGTGAAACTGATGGAGCTGGTGGAGCCCATGGAGTCATAAAGGATTGGAGAGCCCATGGAGTCCATGGAGCCATTGGAGCCCATGGTTCTCATGGATGTGTAGTCCAGTGGATCATGTGCAACCTTTGAAACCCATGGAGTCCATGGAGCTGATGGAGTTTGTGGTATCTATGAAGACCTAGGAGCTCATGGAAACTATTGAGCCAAGGAGGCCTGTAGAGCCTGTGCCATCCCGTGAAGGATGGGGAGACTGTGAAGTTTGTGAGAATATAGAGGCCTGTGGATCCTTGGACCTGATGGAGACAATGGAGGCTGTGAAACCTCTGAAGGCCTATGGAGCATGTGTATTCCTAAGAACCCTGTGGAGACCATGGTACTTCTGTAGGCCTGTGGAACTTGTGGAGCCCATGGAATCCTGAGGAGCCTGCAGAGTCCTATCGACCTCATGGACACTATGGCAACTGTATTACTCAGCCAAAGGGGTGCTAATGTGAAACACAAAAAGGGGTTGGTCTTTAAAAGGTTATTTATTTGGGGTTGAAGTACAGAGATACCAGGCCATAAAGCATTAATTTTCTTCTCTCACCGAAGTCCATTGTCACGTGTTAGAGCAAGACAGCTGCTGGCATATGCCAGGGTTCAGACTTCTGGGGCTCCTCTCTTCCTGGAGCTGCATTGTTGTCTCTGGGCTTTGCTCTTCTGGTTCCTCCATAATGTCACCTTTAGATGATCAGGCGAACGGCTTACATGTCTTCTCCTATGGCCTTCTTTTCAACATCAAAACTACTTCTCAAAAGACTGCTTCAAATGTCCTTTGCCTAGCCTTTAATATCCAATACCCCCACGAACCAAGGGGTGGGGCTTAACACACTACTGACGTGACCCAGTCAATGCCTGAATCATAACTTAATCATGCCCAGGTTAACAGATAAATTTACAAGCATGATCCAATTATATTTTTGGAATTCATAATTACATCAATTTCCCTAAAGGTTACAGCAGCTGTGCAGGCCTGTGGAACATGTGGAGCGTGTGGAGCCACTGGAGCTCATGGAGCCCATGGAACCTATGGAGCGTGTGGAGCCTGCAGAGCCTGCATATCTCATGGAGGCCATGGAGTCTGTAGAGGATCATGGTGATGGCAGAGCCTATTGAGGCCTTGGAGGAATCTGGATCCCATGGAGCCCATGGTGGTTATGTAAGCCCATGGAACCTATGGAAGCTGTAGAGTCTGAAGAACCTGAGGATCATCTGGAGGCCTGTGGACTCTGGATCCCATTTTGGGCCATGAAGCTTGTGCGGCCTGTGAAGGCTCATGGAGCTTGTGGAGACTGAGGAGCCTCTGGAGACTTTGAAGCCACATGGATACCATGGAGGCCTTGGAGTTCATGGAGCCCATGGAGCATTCATTGCTACTGGAGAACTGTGGAGCCTCTGCAGGCCCATGTACCCTATTGAGCATTTGAAGCCCTTTGAGACCATGCAGCATGTGTAGGCCCATGGAACCTGTGGAGTATTTGGAACCTGTGGAGCCTGTATAGCCTATGGAGTCAATGGAGCCTGTGGATCCTGTGCAGACCCAGGGAGATTGTGTAGCCTGTACAGGCCTTTGGATCCTGTGGAGTTCATCGAGCCCATGGGACCCATTGACTCCAAGGATACTATAGAGAATGGGGAACATATTAAGGACATGTAGCCATTGACATCTGTGGAGCTTATGGAGGATGTTGCCCTGTGGAGACTGCAGCACCCATTGAGGCCTGTAGACTCTGTACAGACCATAAATCCTGTGGATGGATTACGTGGAGTCAATGGAGTTGTGCATACCCATGGTGCCTGTGGAGCAGGTGGAGCCCATGGAGACTGTGGAGTCCGTGGAGACTGTAGATGCCTGTGTAGCCTGTGAAGGCCTGTGGAGTTGTTGAGGCCTTGGAGATCATGAAGTCTGTCAAGACCATGGAGTTCACAAAGTCCATGGAGTCCTTGAAGACTGTGGAAGCCAGGGAGACTGAGGAGCCCATGGAGACTGTGGAGTCAAAGGAGAGAAGTGGAGCCTTTGCAGTCCCCTAAAGTACAGGGAGACTGTTAAGTCTGTGAGAATATAGATGCCTGTGGAACCCATGGAGCTAATGGAGACAATGGAGGCTGTGAAACCCGTGGAGGCCTCTGTATCCTGTGCAGACCTCAGGACCTTGTGGAGTCAATGGCACCTCTGCAGGACTGGGGAGCCTGTGGAGCCCATAGAGGCCTGTGAAGCCTCTACAGGCTTATAGACCAGATGAAGCCTATGGCAACTGTGCAGGCATTTGGATCATGTGGATCTTGTGGAGCCCCTGAAGCTAATGGAGCCAATGGAACCCATGGAGACTGCTGAGGCTACGGAGCCTTTATATCTGTAGAGACAATGGAGCCTGTGGAGCCTCTAGAAACTCAGGAGTCAGTGGAGACTTTAGAGACTTTGCATACCCATGCAGTATGTGGAGCACATGGATCCCAGGGAGAATGTGGAGTTCGTGGAACCTGTGGAGCCTGTGCATTCACATGTAGCCTGTGGAGCAGGTGGAGCCAATTGAGACTGTGGTGTCCATGGAACCTGTGGATCCTGTGCATACCCATGGAGCCTGTGGGGCATGTGGAGCACATTGAGGCTTTGGATTCCGTGAAGTCCATGGAGGCCGGTGGAGCCTTTGCAGGCACCTAGAGTTCATTGACACTTGTGGAGGATGTGCTGTCTGTGGACACCATAGATTCAATGGAAACTGATGAGGCTTTATAGGTCAGTGGTGACTGTGTGGAATTTGGAGCCTGTGGAGGCCCATGAAGCTTTTGGATTTTGTGGAAGCAATGGAGATTGAGGAGCCCATGTAGATTGTGGAGCCCAAGGGGTCCTGTGGAACCTGTGCAGTCCCATGAAGTTCAGGGAAATTGTGAAGTCTGTGAAAATATGGAGGCCTGTGTAACCCATGGATGTGATAAAGCCCATGCAGGCTGTGAAATGCATGGAAGCCTGTGGAGCCTGTGCCAGCCAGAAGACCCTGTGGAGCCCATGGTAGCTCTGCAGGCCTTGTGAGTCTGTGGAGCTCATGGAGGCCTGTGGAACCTGTATAGCCATATAGATCCCATGGAAAATATGGCAACTGTACAGGTCTGTGCAATATGTGGAGCCTGTGGATCCCCTGGAGCTCATGGAACCCATGGAACCGATGGAGACTGTTGAGCCAACAGAGCCTTTATATCTCATGGAGGTCATGGAGGCTGTGCAGGCTCATGGTGCTGATTGGGCCTATTGCAACAATGGAGGAATGTGGATCCCTTCGAGGCTATGGAGGTTATATAGGACCATGAAGCCTGTGGAGGCTGTAGATTCTGAGGAAGCAGAGTTTCATGTAGATTCCGGAGGAGTCTGCGGATCCCATTTTGGGCCATGGAACCTCTGAGGCCTGTGCAGGCTCATGGAACCTGTGGAGACAAGATAATCCAGAGACTGTATATCTGTAGAGCCCATGGAGCTCTTGGAGCCCATGGAGCTCATGGAGCTCATGGATGCTGTGTATGGAGATGGAACCTGAGCATCTTGTGAAGCTCTTGGAGTCCATGGAGCTGGTGGAGTTCGTGGAAACAATGGAGACCAAGGAGACCATGAACACTGTGGAGCCCAAGGAAGCCTGTGGAACCTGTGCAGTCCAGTGAAGGACAAGTAGACTGTGAAGACTCTGAGAATATAGAGGACTGTGGAACACATTGAGCTGATGTAGCCCATGGAGGCTGTGAAACACGTGGAGGCCTGTGGAACCTGTGCAGATTTGATGACCCTGTCAAGACCATGTTACCTCTGCAGGCCTGGATAGTCTGTGAATCCCATGGATGTGTGGATCCTGTATATTCCTATAGTACTCATGGAGCCTATGGTAACTTTGCAAGCCTGTGGAACCTATGGAGCCTGTGGAGCCACTGGAGCTTAGGGAGCCCATGGAACCCATGAAGCCTGTGGAGCCTGCCGAGGCTGTACACCTCATGGAGGCAGCGGAGACTGGGCAAGCTCATGGTGATGGGAGAGCCTTTTGAGGCCATGAAGAATGTGGATTCTGTGGAGATCATAGAGTTTATGTAGGCCCATGAATCCTGTGGAGGCTGTAGAGTCTGATGAAATTGAGAATGATATGGAGACCTATGGGGTCTGTTGTATGCATTTAGAGCCATGGGGCCCGAGAGTCTTGTGCAGGCTCATGGAGCATGTGGAAACTGGGGAGACACTGGAGAGTGTGAAGCCACATGGATGTCTTGGAGGCCTTGGTGGTCATAGAGCTCATGGAACATGCATTGTCCCTGGAGGCCTGGGGAGCCTCTGCACACTCATGGAGCCTGTTGAGCCTTTAAAGCCCTTGGAGACTATGAAGCCTGTGCAGACCCATGGAAACTGTGGAGCCTGTGAAGCCAATAGAAACTGGGGTCAGTGGAGCCTGTGTATACCCATGGAAGCTGTGGAGCACATGTAGCCTCTGGAGCCCATGGTGCCTGTGGAGCTTGTAGAGGCCTATAGACCCCATGGAGCTTATGGCAACTGTGCAGGTATGTGGACCATATAGAGCCTTCGGAGCCAATGGAGCTGACAGAGCCCATGGAACCCATGGAGCCTTTGGAGCCTGCAGAAGCTGTATATCTTTTGGAGGCAATGGAAATTGTGCAGGAATATGGTGTTGGCAGAGCCTGTTGAGGATGTGGAGGAATATGGATCCCCTGGATCCCATTGTGGTTATATAGGCCCATGAAGCCTATGGAGGCTGTAGAGTCTGAAGAAGCTGAGGATCATGTGGATGCATGTGGGGATGGTGGTTTCAATTTTGTACAAGGGAGGCTGTGAGGGCTGCACAGGCTCATGGAGCCTAAGGAAACTGGTGAGTTTCTGAAAACTGTGAAGCCACATGGATGCCATGGAGCATTGGTGGTCATTGAGCCCATGGAGCATACATTGACCCTGGAGTCCTGTAGAGCCTTTGCAATCCCATGGAGCATGATGAGCTTTTGAAGCACTTGGAGGCCATGCAGACTGTGCAGGCTCATTGTGCTGACAGAGACTGTTGAGGCCATGGATGAAATTGGTTCCCATGGAGTTTGTGGAGTTTTCGTAGTCCCTTGAAGCTTGTGGAGGCTGTAGATTCTGAAGAAGCTGAGGATCATGTGGTTAACTGTGGAGAGGGTGGGACCCATTTTGGGGCAAGGAAGCTGTGAAGCCTTTGCAGGCTCAAGTAGCCTGAGGAAATTGGGGACTTCTGGAAAGTATGAAGCATCATGGATTACATGGAGGTCTTGGAAGTAATGGAGCCCATGAAGCATGCATTGCCATTCGAGTCCTGTGGAGCATCTGCATACCCATGGAACCTGTTGATCCTTTGAAGCCCTTGGATGCCATGCAGCCTGTGCGGCCTCATGGAGACTGTTGGGCACATGGAGCCTGTGGGGGCTGTAGAGCCTGTGGAGTCAAAGGAGCCTTTGGAGCCTGTGCATACACATGGAGCCTGTGGAGCACATGGAACATGTGGAAGCTGTAGAGCCTTTGGAGTCAATGGAGCCCTTCGAGCCTGTTCAAACCCATGTAGGCTATGGAGAATGTATTACCAATGGAGGCTGTGGAGTCCGTGGAGGCTTTGGAGCATGTTAAAAAATATGGAGCCTGTGGTGCATGTTGAGACAGTGGAGACTGTGGAGCTCATGGAGACTGTAGAGGCATGTGGAGCCTGTGAAGTCCTGTGGAGGTGCTGAGGCCATGGGGAACATGAATTCTGTCAATACCATGGAGTTCACAAAGCCCAAGGAGTTCGTGAAGCCTGTGCAGGCCCAGAGAGATTGTGTAGCCTATACAGGACTGAAGATCCTGTGGAGCTCATCGAGCCCATGAGGCCCATGGAGCCTGTTGAGTTATGGACTCCAAGGGCACTACAGAGAATATGGACCATGTTAAGTACATATATCCCATTGACATCTGTGGAGTGCATCGAGCCTGTTGAGCCTGTGGAGACTGAAGCGCCCATTGTGGTCTGTGGGTCCTGTAGAGACTTTAGTGCCTGTGAATTCTGTGGAGTCGATGGAGCTGGTGGAGCCCATGGAGTTATAAAGGACTGTAGAGCCAATAGAGCCTGTGTGGTCCATGTAGCCCATGGAGCTTGTGGATGTTGTGTAGGCCAGTGGAACCTGTGCAACCTGTGAAGCCCATGGAGTCCATGGACCTGGTGGAATTTCTGGAATCTATGGAGACCTAGGATCCCATGAAGTCTATGGACTCAAGGAGGCCTGTGGATCCTCTGCATTCCCATGAAGGACAGGGAGGCTGTGAAGTCTGTGATAATATAGAGACCCGTGGAATCCTTGGAGCTGATGGAGCCCACGGAGGCTGTGAAACCCTTGGAGGCCTATGGTACGTGTGTATTCCTGAGGACCCTGTGGAGAACATGTTATCTCTGCAGGCCTGGGCAACCTGTGGAGCCCATGGAAGCCTGTGGATCCTGTAGAGTCCTATAGAAATCAAGAACTCTATGGCAACTGTGCAGGGCTGTGGATCTTGTGGATCATGTGGAGCTACTGAAGCTTATTGAGCCCATGGAACCCTTGGAGCATGTGGAGCCTGCAGAGCCTGCATATCTCATAGAACCCATGGAGCCTGTGCAGGCTCATGGTGCTGGCAGAGCCTATTGAGGCCATAGAGGAATTTGGAACCCATGTAGCCCATGGAGGTTAGGTAGGCCCATGAAGCTTGTGGATGCTGTAGATTCTGAAGAACATGAGTATCATGTGGAGGCCTGTGGAGCTGGGGGAGCCCATTTGGGGCAATGGATCCTGTGAGGCCTGTGAAGGTTCATGGAGATTGTGTAGAATGGGGTGCCTCTGGAGAATTTGAAGCAACATGGAAGCCATGGACACATTCGAGGTCATGGAGCCCATGGAGGATTCATTGCTACTGGAGGCCTGTGGAGGCTGTGCATGCCCATGCAGTATATGGAGCATTTGAAGCCCTTCGAGCCCATGCAGATTGTGCAGGCCCATGGGGCCTTCGGGGCTAGTGGAACCTGTGGAGAGTGTAGAGCATGTGGAGTAAAAGACACCTGTGGAGACTGTGCATTCACATGGAGTCTGTGGAGCATGTTGAACCCATTTAGCCAGTGGAGCCCATGGAGACTTTGGAGACTGTGCATACCCATGGAGACTGTGGTGCATGTTGAGACCATTGAGCCCGTGGATCCCATGAAGACTGTAGAGTCCTGTGGAGCCTGTGAAGTCCTGTGAAGGTTTTGAGGCTATGGAGACCATGTAGTCATTTAAGTCCGTGTAGTTCACAAAGCCCGAGGATTCATTGAAGCCTGTGCAGGCCCAGTGAGCTTGTGTAGCATTACATGCCTGTGGATCGTGTGGAGCTCGTCAAGCCCATGGGGCCCATGGAGCCTGTTGATTATGTGGATTATTTGGAGCCAATGGAGAATGTGGAGCCCATGGAGTCATAAAGGACTGTAGAGCCCCTGAAGCCTGTGGAGACCAGGGAGCCTATGGAGCCCATGGAAACTGTGTAGGCCAGTGGAGACTGTGGAACCCATAGAATCTATGCAGACCTGTGGAGCCCATGGAGTCTGTAGAGGCTTGTGGAGCATGTGAAAGCCTGTGGGGTTGGTTGAGTCCTTGGAGCCCATGAAGTCTGTCAAGACCATGGTGTTCACAAAGCCCACGGAGCCCTTGATGCTTGTGCATCCCCAGGGAAATTGTGGAGTCTGAACACGCCTGTGGATCCTGTGGAGCTCATCGAACACATGGGGCCCATGGAGCCTGTTGAGGTATGGAGCCCAAAGACATGACAGAAAATGTGGAGCCTGTTAAATACATGTATCCCATTGACACCTGTGGAGCCCATGGAGCATATTGAGCCTGTGGAGACAGTGGGACACATTGAGGCCTGTGGAGCCTGTACCGGCCTTAGAGCCAGTGGATTCTATGGAGCCTATGGGCCTGGTGGAGCTCATGGAGCTGAAAAAGATTGTAGAGCCCCTGGAGCCCGTTAAGCACATGGATCCCATGGAGCTCATGGATACACTGTAGGCCAGTGAAACCTGTGCAACCTGTGAAGCCCATGGACTGTGGAGCTGGTGGAGTTTGTGGAAGCCAGGAAAACCTATGAGGCCATGGAGACTGTGGAATCAAAGGAGGCTTGTGGAGCCTTTGCAGTCTCATGAAGGACAGGGAGACTAAACTCTGTGAGAATACAGAGGCCTGTGGAACCCATGGAGCTGATGCAGCCCATTGAGGCTGTGAAATGCGTGGAGGCCAGTGGAGCATGTTCCAGCCTGAGGACCTTGTGGGGCCCATGGCAACTCTGCAGGCCTGGGGAATCTTTGGAGTCAATGGAAGCCTGTGGAACCAGTACAGGCCTACAGATCCCATGGAGAATATGGCAGCTGTGTAGGCCTGAACAATATGTGGAGCCTGTGGAGACCCTGCAGCTCATGGAGCCCATGGAATCCATGGAGCCTGTGGAGCCTACAGAAACTGTGTATCTGTAGAGCCCATGGAGCCCATGAAACTCATGGAGATCATGCATGCTGTGCAGGGAAGTGGAACCTGTGCAACCTGTGAAGCTCTTGGAGTCCATGGAGCTGGTGGAGTTTCTTGAAGCCATAGAGACTGAGGAGACCATGGACACTGTGGCGCTCAAGGAGGTCAGTGGAGCCTGTGCAGTCCAGTGAAGGACAGGGAGAATGTGAAAACTGCGAGAACATAGAAGCCTGTGGATCCCTTCGAGTTGATGGAGACCATGAATGCTGTGAAACACGTGGAGGCCTGTGAAGCCTGTGCGGACTTGAGGACACTGTTGAGACCATATTATCTCTGAAGGCCTGGGTAGACTGTGAATCCCATGGAGATGTGGAGCCTGTATAGTCCTATAGAACCCATGGAGCCTATGGTAACTATCCTGGCCTGCGGAACATATGGAGCCTGAAGAGACACTGGAGCTCATGGAGCCCATGGAACACATTTAAAATGCAGAGCCTGCAGAACCTGAATATCTGTAGAGACAATGGTGCCTGTGGAGCCTGTAGACACTGCGAAGTCATTGGAGACTTTGGAGACTGTGCATACCCATGAAACCTGTGGAACACATAGATCCCAGAGTGAATGTGGAGTTCGTGAAGCCTGTGGAGCCTGTGCATAGCCATGGAGACTGTGGAGCATGTGGAGCCCATCGAGGCTGTTGAGTCCGTTAAGCCTGTGTTGACTGTGCATATATATATAGGCTGGGGAGCCACTGGAGCCCATCAAGGCTGTGGAATCTGTAAAGCCTGTGGAGCCTGTGCATACCCATGTAATCTGTGGACCACATAGAACCCATTGAGTCTGTGGATCCCATGAAGCCCGTGGAGTCCTTTGGAGCCTATGCAGCCACCTAGAATTCATTGAAACTTGTGGAGCATGTGATGCCTGTGGAGACCATAGATTCCATGGAAATGTGGAGGTTTTATAGGCCAGTGGTGACTGTGGGGCCTTTGGAGCCTGTGAGGCCCATGAAGACTGTGGAGTTTGTGGAAGCCATGGAAATCGAGGAGCCCATGGAGATTGTGGAGCCCAATGGGGCCTGTAGAGCCTGTGCAGTCCCATGGTCAGGGAAACTGAAGTCTGTGCGAATATGGAGGCTTTCTGAACCCATGCAGATGATGGGGCCCATGGAGGCTGTGAAACGCGTCGAGGCCTGTGGAGCCTGTAACAGCTTGAGGGTCCTGGGGAGCCCATGGTACCTCTGCAAGCCTGGTGAGTCTATGGAGCGCATGGAAGCCTGTGGAACCTGAAAAGGACTATAGATCCCATGGAATGTATGGCAACTGTGCAGGCCTGTGCAACATGTGGAACCTGTGGAGCCCCTGGAGCTCATGGAGCCCATGGAACAGATGGAGCCTGTGGAGCCAGCAGAGCCTTAATATCTCATGGCGGCCTTGGAGCCTGTGCAGGCTCATGGTGCTGGGAGAGCCTATTGAAGCCATGGAATTTTATTGGTCCCATGGAGCCCATGGAGGTTATGTAGGCCCATGAAGCCTGTGGAAGCTGTAGTCTGATGAAGCTGAGGATCATGTGGAGGCATGTGGATTCCATGTAGCCCATTTTGGGCAATGTAGTCTGTGAGTACTCTCAAGGCTCATGGATCCTGTGGAGACTGGGGAGCCTTGGAGAATATGAATCCACATGGATGCCATGGACGCCTTGGGGGTCATGGAGCCCATGGAGCATTCATTGCTCCTGTAGACCTGTGGAGACTTTGCAGGCCCATGGAGCCTATTGAGCATTTTAAGCCCTTTGAGATCATGCAGCCTGTGCAGGCCCATGGACCCTGTGGGGCAAGTGGAAGCAGTGGAGCCTGTAGAGCCTGGGGAGTAAATGGAGCCTGTGGAGCCTGTGCATACCCATGGATCCTGTGGAGCATGTTGAACCCATGGAGCCTGTGGAATCCTTGGAGACTTTGGAGACATTGCATACCCATTGAGCCTGTGGAGCATGTTCAGACCATGGAGCTCATGGAGCCCATGGAGACTGTAGAGGCCTGTGGAGCCTGTGAAGTCCTGTGGAGATGTTGAGGCCATGGAGACCATGAAGTCTTTCAAGACCATGGAGTTCACAAATCCCGAGGAGTCCCTGAAGTCTTTCAAGGCTCAGGGAGCTTGTGTGGTCTGTACAGGCCTGAGGATCCTGTGGAGCTCGTCGAGCCCATGGAGCCCATGGAGCTTGTTGAGTTATGGACTCCAAGGGCACTACAGAGAATCGGGAACATGTTAAGGACATGTAGCCCATTGGCATCTCTGGAGCCCATGAAGCCTGTTGAGCCTTTTGATACTGTCATGTCCATTGAGGCCTGTGGACCCTGTCCAGGCCATAGATCCTGTGGATTATGTGGAGCCAAAGGAGATAGTGGAACCCATGGAGTCATAAAGGACTGTAGAGCCCCTGTAGCCTGTGGAGACCATGGAGCCCTTGGAGCCCACGTATTGTGTAGGCCAGTGGAACCTGTGCAACCAGTGAAAACCATGCAGTTCATGGTGCTCTAGGAGTTTGTGGAAGCCAGGGATATTGTGGAGCCCTTGGATATTCTGGAGACCAAGGAAGCCTGTGGAGCCTGTGAAGTCCCATGAAGGTCAGGGAGACTGTGAATTCTGTGAGTTTATAGAGTAATGAGGAACCCATGGAGCTGATGGAGCCCATGGAGGCTGTGAAAACCATGGAGGCCTGTGGAACCTGTGCAGTCCTAAAGAAACCGGAGCCCATGGCAACTGTGCCTGTGGAATATGTGGATCCTGTGGAGCCCCTTGAGCTTATGGAGCCCAAGGTAAACATGGAGCCTGTGGAGCCTGCAGAGACTGTATGTCTGTGGAGCCCATGGAGTCTGTGGAGCCTGTAGAGACTGTGGAGTCAGTGAAGAGTTTGGAGCCTGTGCATACCCATGGAGCCTGTGCAGCACATGGGCACCAGGGAGAATATGGAACCTGTGGAGACTGTGGAGCCTGTGCATTCCCATGGAGTGTGTGGAGCAGGTGGAGCCCATGAAGACTGTGGAGACCGTGGAGACTTTGGAGCCTGAGCATACCCATGTAGTCTGTGGAGCACGTGGAGCCCATGGAGGCTGTGGATTCTGTGAAGTCCGTGAGGCCTGTGGAGCCTATGCAAGCACCAAGGGTTCATTGACACTTGTGGAGCATGTGATGCATGTGGCGACCATAGATTCCATGGAAACGGTGGAGGTTTTAAAGGCCAATGGAGCTTGTGGGGCTTTTGGAGTTTGTGGTAGCCATGGAAGCTTGTGAAGCCTATACAGGCCTGTGGAACCTGTGGAGCTCATTGAGCCCATGGGACCCATGGAGCCTGTTGAGGTATGGAGCCCAAGGACACTACAGAGAATGTGGAGCCTGTTAAGTGCACATAGCCCTTGACACTTGTGGAGCCCATGGAGCTTTTTGAGACTGTGAAAACTGTGACAGCCATTGAAGCTTGTGGAGCTTATACAGGCTTTAGAGTCTGTGGATTCTGTGGAGCCGATGGAGCTTATTGAGCCCTGGAGCCGTTAAGGACTGTAGAACCCATAGAGCCCATGGAGTCCGTAATCCCCATGCAGCTCATGGATGTTTAGTAAGCCAGTGGAACCTGTGCAACATGTGAAGCCCATGGAGTCCGTGAGTTGGTTGAGTTTGTGGAATCTATCGAGACAGAGAGCCCAATGAGACTATGGTGCAAAGGATGCTGTGGAGCCTGTGCAGTCCCATGAAGGACAGGGAGACTGTGAAGTTTTTAAGAATATAGAGGTCTATGGAATCCTTGGAGCTGATGAAGCCCCTAGAGGCAGTGAAACACGTGGAACCTATGGAGCCTGTGAATTCCTGAGAACCCTGTGGAGTTCATGACACATTTTCAGGCCTGGGGAACCTCTGGAGCCCATAGATGCCTTTGGAGCCTGTAGATTCCTATAGACTTCATGGAGCCTATGGAAACAGTGCAGGCCTGCAGAACATGAGGAACCTGTAATCCACTGGAGCTCATGGAACCCATGGAGCATGTGCAGCCTGCAGAGCCTTCATATCTCATGGTGACCATGGAGCCTGTGCAGGCTCATGGTGCTGGCAGAGTTTATTGAGGCCATGGAATAATGTGGATCCAATGGAGACCATGAAGCTTATGTAGGCCCATGAAGCCTGTGGAAGCTGTAGTGTCTGAATAAGGTGAGGATCATGTGGAGGCTTGTGGAGTCCGTGTAGCCCATTTTGGGCCATGGAACTTGTGAGGACTGTGAAGGCTCCTGGAGCCTGTGGAGACTGCAGAGACTCTGGAGACTGTGAAGCCACATGAATGCCATGGACGCCTTGTAGGTCATGGAACCCATGGAGCATTCATTGCTACTGGAGACCCATGGAACCTTTGCAGGCCCATGGAGCCTATTGAGAATTTTAAGCCCTTTGAGACCCTGCAGCCTGTGCAGGCCCATGGAGCCTGTAGAGCCTGTGGAGTCAATGGAGCCTGTGAAGCCTGTGCAAACCCATGAAGTTTATGGAGCACGTTGAACCCATGGAGCCTGTGGAATTGATAGAGACTTTGGAGCTTGTGCATACCCATGGAGCCTGAGGGGCACATTGAGACCCTGGAGCCCATGGGCCCATGGAGACTCTAGAGGCCTGTGGAGCCTGTGAAGTCCTGTGGAGGTGTTGAGGCCATGGAGGCCATGAAGACTGTCAAGACCGTGTAGTTCACAAAACCTGAGGAGTCCTTGAAGGCTGTGCAGACCCCGAGAGCTTTTGTAGCCTGTACAGGCCTGAGGATCCTGTGGAGCTTATCGAGCCCATGGGGCCCATGGAGACTGTTGAGGTATGGATGACAAGGACACTACAGAGAATGGGAAAATGTTAAGGACATGTAGCCCTTCGACATCTCTTGGGCCCATGGAGTCTGTTGATCTTGTGGAGACTGCAGTGCCCATTGAGGCCTGTGGACCCTTACTTTTAAAAGTTGAGTACCTCCTGCATCAACAGAAAGATAGGTAAAATAAGTGTTTTGAAGTTGATTGTAAGTGAATACACGTGCAAAGCAGCCAATGAAACAAGGGTTTCTTTATTGGTAGTCTAAACTGAAGAACTGACTGTATTCACCAAACATTAGGGAAAAGCAGTGTTTTGAAGTTGATTGCAGATGAAAACACGTGCATAGCAGCAAAAGAAACTAGAAACTTACTTGGATTTCAAAAGTGAAGGAACTGCAGTATTTACATACAAAAAGCAGTGTTTTCACATTGGTTGTAAGTGAAAACAAATGCATAGCAGCAAAAAAGAAGCATCGTATTTACTTTACAAACGTGGAGAAACTCTGCATTGGCAGGATATTAGGTAAAAGAAGGGTTTTGTCATCGTGAGTGAAAGCAAGTGCATAGTAGCCAGGGAAACAAGTATCTTACTTACCTATCAAAGATGAAATACCTCCTGCATTCACAGAGTTTTAGGTGCAACCAGGGTTTGAAGTTGATTGTAAGTGACAACACATGCATAGCTGCAAAAGGATCTAAAATCTTATTTAGATTTCAAAAGTGAAGAAATTGCCACATTGGCATAGAAAAAGCAGTGTCTGGACATTGGTTGCTGTAAAAACACATGCAAAGCAGCCAATGAAACAAGTTTCTTTATTGGTTCTCTAAACTGAAGAACTGACTGCATTCACCGAGCATTAGGGAAAAACAGTGCTTTGATGTTCATTGTAAGTGAAAACCCGTGCATAGAAGCAAAAGAAACTAGAATCATCCTTGGATTGCAAAATGAAGACACTGCTGCATTGGCATAGGAATAGCAGTGTTTTGACATTGTTTGTATGTGAAA
This sequence comes from Tolypeutes matacus, assembly GCA_026826555.1. Taxonomy (NCBI): domain Eukaryota; kingdom Metazoa; phylum Chordata; class Mammalia; order Cingulata; family Chlamyphoridae; genus Tolypeutes; species Tolypeutes matacus. The sequence continues at coordinate 1,394,132 of JAKSZT010000496.1, forward strand.
ACAAGTGCATACCAGAAAAAGAAAGAAATATCTTATTTATTTTAGAAAGGTGAAGAAGGTCTGCATTGGCAGAGCATTAGGTAAAAGCCGGGTTTTGACATTGTGAGGGAAAGCAATTGCATAGCAGCCAGGGAAACAAGTATCTTACTTACCTTTCAAAGAGTAAATAGCTCCTGAATTCACTGAGGGTTAGGTAAAACCAGTGGTTTGAAGGTGATTGTAAGTGAAAACCCAAGAATAGCAGCAAATGAAACACAAATCTTACTTAGATTTAAAAAGTGAAGAAACTACTGCATTGGCATAGCATTAGCTAAAAGCGTTGTTTTGACATTGGTTGCAAGTGAGGAAAGATTGAAAGCTTTCCCTCTAAGACTGGGAATAAGACAAGGATGCCCACTGTCACCATTGTTATTCAATATTTTACTAGAAGTTCTAGCTAGGGCAATTAGACAAGACAAAAAATATTAAAGGTGTCCAAATAGGAAAAGAGGAAGTAAAGCTCTCACTGTTTGTGGATGACCTGATCCTGTACTTCGAAAATCCTGAAGTATCCACGACAAAGCTACGAACCAATAAATGAGTTCAGCAAAGTGTCAGGATATAAGATCAACATGCAAACATCAGTAATGTTTTTGTACACTAGTACTGAACAACTGGAGGAGGAAATCAGGAGGAAAATTCCATTTTCAATGCCAACAAAAAGACTCAAATACCTAGGAGTTAATTTAACCAAAGAAGTTCAGGACCTCTATGCAGAAAATTACAAAACAATGCTAAAAGAAAATTTAAAAGACCTAAACAATGGAAAGACTTTCTGTGTTCATGTATTGGAAGAATAAATATCATGAAGATGTCAATCATACCCAAACTGATTTATAGATTCAATGCAATACCAATCAAAATCCCAACAGCTTACTTTACAGACTTAGAGAAAGGAATTACCAAATTCATCTGGAAGGGTAAGTGCACCCGAAGAGCAAAAAGCATTCTAAAAAAGAAGAGCAATGTGGGAGGAATTCCACTGCCTGACCTTGAAACATATTACAAAGCTACAGTGCTCAAAAAAGCATGGTACTGGCATAAAGATAGACACATCAATCAGTGGAATAGAATTGAGAACCCAGAAATATACCCGCACCTCAAGAATCAACTGGTCTTTGACAAACCTACCAAGCCCACGCTAATGGGAGAAAACAGTCTCTTCAACAATTGGTGTTGGGAGAACTGGATATCTATAACCAAAAGAATGAAAGAGGACCCCTATCTCCCCCCTATACAAGAATCAACTCAAAATGGATCAAAGATCATATTTGTACCTCACAGGACTTTGTCAGAAGGGTGAAAAGGCAGCCAACTCAATGGGAAAAAATATTTGGAAATCACATTTCTGATAAGGGTTTAATATCCAGGATATATAAAGAGATGTTAGAACACAACAATAAAAAGACAAATGACCCAATTAAAAAATGGGCAAAAGACTTGAATAGACATTTCTCCAAAGAAGAAATACAAATGGCAAAAAAACTCATGAAGAAATGCTCAACTTCACTCATGATTAGGGAAATGCAAAACAAAACTACAATGAGATATCATTTTACACCTATCAGAATGGCCACTATTAAAAAGACAGAGAACTACAAGTGTTGGAGAGGATGTTGAGAGATAGGAGCAATTCTTCACTGTTGGTGGGAGTACAGAATGGCACAACCACTATGGAGGACTCTTTGGCAATTTGAAAAGAATTTGAATATAGACTTGCCACATGACCCTGCAATACCACTACTGGGAATGTAACCAGAAGAACTGAGAGCAGTGATACGAGCAGACATCTGCACACAGATGCTCACAGCAACATTATTCACCATTGCCAAATGTTGGAAACAACCCAGGTGTCCATCCACAGATGAATGGATAAACAAACTGTGGTCGATTCACACGATGGAATATTATGCAGCTGTAAGAAGAAATGAATTTGTAAAGCATATGGCAACAGGGATGAACCCAGAGAACATTATGTTGAGTGAAGCAAGCCCAATACAAAAGGACAAATACTGTATGAATGCGTTACTATGAATCAAATATATTGGGTAACATACTGTTTGATCCAAAAAAAAATTTATATGTAAACATTACATTTAATTGAGAAATGTATGTATTTATTCATCTGTGTTTACTTTTTATTTTTAAATTGTTTATATTTTCAATTATTACATGCACAAATTAAGTTAAATAAAATAAATAAATAAATAAAATAAAAACCAGAAAGTAAGATACTTTTTTTTTGGCTGATATGCACTTGCTTTCACTCACCATGCCAACACACTGCTTGTTCCTAATGCTACACCAATGCAGTAGTTTCTTCACTTTTCAAATCTAAGTAAGATTTGTGTTTTATTTGTTGCTAGGCATGTGTTTTCATAGAATCATCTTCAAATCACTGGTTTTACCTAACACTCTGTGAGTGCATGAGGTAATTCTACATTTAAAGTTAAATAAGATACTTGTTTGCTTGGCTGCTATACCTTTCCTTTCACTCACAATGTGAAAACCCTGCTTTTACTATGCCAATGCTGCAGTTTCTACACTTTGGAATTCTAAGTAAGTTCTTCCTTTTGCTCATATGCACGTCTTTCACTTACAACCAACTTCAAACTACTGCCTTTACCTAATGCTGGGTGAAGTCAGTCAGTTCTTTGGTTTAGAAAACCAATAAAGAAACCTGTTTCATTGGCTGCTTTGCCTGTGTTTTCACCTACAATCAACTTCAAGACACTAGGTTCACCTAACTCTCTCTGAATGCATGTGGTGCTTCAAATTGAAAGGTAAGTAAGATACTTGTTTGTTTAGCTGCTATGCACTAGCTTTCCTAACTAAGACAACACACTGCATTTTTGTAATGCTACACCAAAGCAGTAGTTTCTTTACTTTACAAAACTAAATAAGATTTGTGTTTTATTTCCTGCTATGCATGTGTTTTCACTTACAATAATCTTCACAGCCCTGGTTTTACTTAACACGCTGTGAAGGCAAGAGGAAATTCAACTTTGAAACATACGTAAGTTACTTGTTTTATTGGCTACTATACACTTGCTTTCACTCACAATGTAAAAGCACTGATTTTACCTAATGATGTGCCAATGCAATAGTTCCTTCACTTTTCAAATCTAAGTAAGATTTGTGGGTTTTTTTTTTTTTTTTTTTTTTTTGGTGCTATGCATATGTTTTTACTTAAAATCTTCTTCAAAACATGGGTTTTACCTAACACACTGTGAATCCAGGCGGTACATCAACTTTGAATGGTAGGTAAGATACATGTTTGTTTGGCTGCTATACACTTGCCTTCACCAACAATGTCAAATCCCTGCATTTACTATGCCAATATAGCAGTATCTTCACATTGGAAATCTAAAAATTTTTCTTTCCTTTGCTGCTATGCACGAGTTTTCACTTATAATAAACTAAAAAACATTGCTTTTCTCTAATGCTGGGTGAATGCAGTCAGTTCTTTGGTTTAGAAAACCAATGAAGAATCTTGTTTCATTGGCTGCTTTGCACGTGTTTTCAGTTACAATCAAATTCAAGACACTGCTTTCACCTAAAATTCTGTGAATCCACGAGGTACTTCAAGTTGGAAAGGTAAGGGAGATACTTGCTTTTTTGGCTGCTATGCACTTGCTTTCACTCACTAGGCAAGCACAATGCTTTTTCTGAATGCTATGCCAATGCCTTAGTCTCTTCACTTTTCAAATCTAAGTAAGATTTGTCTTTTCTTTTCTGCTTTGCACATGTTTTCACTTAAAATCAACTTCAAGACACTGATTTTACATAACACTCTGTGAATGCAGGAAGTAATTCAACTTTGAAAGTTAAATAAGATACTTGTTTGTATGGCTTCTATACCCTTGCTTTCACTCACAATGTTAAAACCTACTTTTACCTATTGCTCTACCAATGCAGAAGTTCTTCACTTTTGTAATGTACATAAGATACTTCTTTCCTTGGCTGTTATGCACTTTTTTCACATACAATCAATGTCAAAACACTGATTTGACAATGCCAAGGTTGCAGTTTTTTCCCCTTGGAAATCTAAGAAGTATTCTTCTTTCTTTTGCTTCTATGCACGTGTTTTCACTTACAATCAACTTCAAAACACTACTTTTCCCTAATGCTGCGTGAATGCAGTCAATTCTTCAGTTTAGTAAACCAATAAAGAAACTTGTTTCATTGCCTCCTTTGCACATGTTTTCACTTAAAATCAACTTAAAGACACCGATTTCTGCTAACTCTCTGTGAATGCGGGAGGTACTTCAAATTTGAAAGGTAAGTAAGATCCTTGTTTATTTGGCTGCTATGCACTTCTTTTCATTCACTATGTGAACCCACTGCTTTATCTAATGCTATATAAATGCTGTAGTTCCTTCACTTTTCAAATCTAAGTAAGATTGGTGTTTCTTTTGATGCTATGCACGTGTTTACACTCATAATCACCTCAAAACACTGCTTTTCTCTAACACTGGGTGAATTCAGGCAGTTCTTTGGGTTAGGGAACCAATAAAGAACCTGTTTCATTGGTTGCTTTGAATATGTTTACACTTAAAATTAATTTCAAAACAATGGTTTCACCTAACTCTCTGTGAATGCAGGAGGTACTTCAAGTTTGAAAGGTAAGTAAGATACTGGTGTGTCTGACTGCTATGCACTTGCTTTTACTAACTATGGCAACACACTTATTTTTCCTATTGCTACACCAATGCAGTAGTTTCATTACTTTACACACATGAATAAGATTTGTGTTTTATTTGCCGCTATACATGTGTTTTCATATACAATCAACTTCAAGACATTGCTTTCACCTAACTCTCTGTGAATGCAGTAGATACTTCAAGTTAGAAAAGTGAGGATGATAGTCATTTGTTTGGCTGCTGTACACTTGCTTTTACTCACAATGTCAAAAACTGCTTTTTTCTAATGATATCCCAATACAGTCGTTTCTTCACTTTTCAAATCTAATTGAGATTTATATTTCATTTGCTGCTATGCATGTGTTTTCACCTACAATTATCTTTAACACATTTGTTTTACCTAACATGCTGTGAAGGCAGGATTGAGTTCAACTTTGAAGTGTAAGTAAAATAATTGTTTGTTTTCCTGCTATGCACTTACTTTCACTCATAATCAACGTAAAAGCACTGCTTTTACCTAATGCTATGCCAATGCAGTAGTTTCTTCACTCTTCAAATCTAAGTAAGATTAGGGATTTTTGCTGCTATGCATATATTTTCCCTTAAAATCAACTACAAAACACTGCTTTTCCCTAACGCTGGGTCAATGCAGTCAATTCTTCAGTTTAGAAAACCAAAAAAGAAACTTGTTTCATTGGCTGCTTTGCACGTATTTCCACTTAAAATCAACTTCAAGACATTGGTTTCACCCAACTCTCTGTGAATGCAGGAGTTACTTCAAGTTTGAAAGGTAAATAAGACGCTTGTCCGTTTGACCGCTGTGCACTTGGTTTTACTCAGAATGTCAAAACACTGCTTTTACCTAATGCTATACCAAGTCTGTAGTTTCTCCACTTTACAAATCTAAAAAGATTTGTGATTCATTTTCTGCTATGCATGTGTTTTCACTTACAATCATCTTCAAAACACTGGTTTTACCTAACACTCTGAAAGCAGGTGATACTTCAACTTTGAATGGTAAGTAAGACACTTGTTTGCTCATCTGCTCAACAGACGCTGTAACTCACAATGTCAAAACCCTGCTTATACTATGTCAATGCTCCAGTTTCTTCACTATGGAAATCTAAGTAATTTTATTTCTTTTCTGTTATGCATGTGTTTTCACTTAAAATCCACCATAAAACACTGCTTTTCCCTAACACTGGGTCAATGCAGTCAATTCTCCAGTTTAGAAAAACAATAAAGAAACTTGTTTCATTGGATGATTTGACCATGTTTTCACTTAAAATCAACTTCAAGATACTGGTTTCACCAAACTCTTTGAGAATGCAGGAGTTACTTCAAATTTGAAAGGTAAGAAAGAAGCTTGGTTGTTTGGCTGCTAGGTACTTGGTTTTACTCAGAATGTCAAACACTGTTTTTACCTATTGCTATGCCAATGCAGTAGTTTCTCCAATTTACAAATCTAAAAAGAATTGTGATTCATTTCCTGCTCTGCATGTGTTTTCAATTACAATTATCTTCAAAATACTGGATTTGCCTAACATGCTGTGAATGCAGGAGGTACTTCAAATTTCTATGGTAACTAACATACTTGTTTGTTTGACTGCTTTGCACTTGTTTAACTCACAATCATTGTAAAAACACTGCTTTTACCTAACGCTATGCCAATGCAGTAGTTTCTTAAGTTTTCAAATCTAAGTAAGATTTGTGTTTTGTTTGCTGCTGTGCATGTGTTTTCACTTACAATTATCTTCAAAACACTGGATTTGCCTAACACGCTGTGAATGCAGGAGTTATTTCAACTTTGAAACATAACTAAGGTACTTCTTTGTTTGTCTGTTATGCAGTTCCTTTCACTCACAATCAATGTAAAAACACTGCTTTTACCTAATGCTATGCCAATGCAGTAGTTTCTTTACTTTTCAAAACTAAGTAATATTTGTGTTGTGTTTGCTGACATGCAGCTGCTTTCACTTAAAATCATTTTCAAAACACTGGTTTTACCTAACACTCTGTGAATATAGGAGGTAATTCAAGTTTGAAAGCTAAGTAAGATACTTATTTATTTGTCTGCTATACACTTGCATTTACTCACCATGTCACAACCCTGCTTTTACTGTGCCAATACTGCAATTTCTTCACTTTGGAAATCTAAGTAAGATTCTTCTTTCTTTTGCTGCTATGCACGTGTTTTATCTTAAAATGAACTTCAAAGCACTGCTTTTCCCTAATGCTGGGTGAATGCATTTAGTTCTTTGGTTTAGATAACCAATAAAGAAACTTGTTTCATTGGCTGCTTTGCATGTGTTTTCAGTTACAATCAAATTCAAGACACTCATTTCACCTAAAACTCTGTGAATGGACAAGGTACATCAAGTTTGAAAAGTAAGTGAGATACTTGCTTGTTTCGCTGCTATGCTCTTGCTTTTGCTCACAGGTATGAACACTGTTTTTAGATAATGCCATGACAATGCAGCAATTTCTTCACTTTTCAAGTCTAAGATTTGTGTTTCTTTTGCTGCTATGCATGTGTTTTCACTTTAAATCATATTCAAAACACTGGTTTTACCTTACACTCTGCGAATGCAGTTGGTACTTGAACTTTGAATGGTAAGTAAGATACTTGTTTGCTTATGTGCTATGCATTCGCTTTCACTCACAATGTCAAAATCCTGCTTTTACTATGCCAATGCTGCAGTTTCTTCACTTTGGAAATCAAAGTAAGTTTCTTTCTATTCTACTATGCACGTTTTGTCATTTAAAATCAACTACAAAACACTGCTTTTCCCTAATGCTGGGCAAAGGCCGTCAATTCTTCAGTTTTGAAAACCAATAAAGAAACTTGTTTCATTGGCTGCTTCACACTCTTTTTCACTTACAATCAACTTCAAGAAACGGCTTTCACCTAACTCTCTCTGAATGTAGGTGGTACTTCAAGTTTGAAAGGTAAGATACTTGCTTGCTTGGCTGCTATGCACTTGCTTTTGCTCACAATGTAAAAACACTGCTTCTAGATTATGCTATGCCAATGTAGTGGTTTCTGCACTTTACAAATCTAAATAAGATTTGTGTTTTATTTCCTGCTATGCCTGTGTTTTCATTTAAATTTTCTTCAAAACACTGGGGTTTTACATAACATGCTTTGAATGCAGGAGGTACTTCAATTTGAAATTTAAGTAAGATACTTGTTTGCTTGGCAGCTATTCACATGGTATCACTCACAACTAAGCTTTTACTAATATTATGTCAAAGCTGTTGTTTCTTCACTTTTCCAATCAGTGTAAGATTTGTGTTTCTTTTAATGCAATGCATGTGTTTTCATTACAATTATCTTAAAAACACTGGTTTTACCTAACACGCTGTGAGGGCCGGAGGTATTCCAACTTTGAAAGGTGAGTAAGATACTTGTTTGTTTGGCTGCTATACACTTGCTTTCACTCACAATGTCAAAACCCGGCTTTTTTCATATGCCAACGCTGCAATTTCTTCACTTTTGAAATCTAAATAAGTTTCTTTCTTTTGCTACTATGCACATGTTTTCTCTTACAATGTACTTCAAAACACTGCTTTTCCCTAATGCTGAGTGAATGCAGTCAGTTCTTTGGTTTAGAAAACCAATGACGAAACTTGCTTCATTGGCTGCTTTGCAAGAGATTTCACTTAAAATCAACTTCAAGACACTGGTTTCACCTATCTCTCTGTGAATGCAGGAGATACTTTAAGTTTGAAAGGTAAGAAGATACTTGTTTGTTTGCCTGCTATGCACTTGCTTTCACTCACTATGCCAACACACTGCTTTTTCCTTATGCTACACCAATGCAATGCTTTCTTCAATTTACAAATGTAAATAAGTTTTTTGTTTCATTAACTGCTATTCATGTCTTTTCACTTACAATCATCCTCAAAACACTGGTTTTACCAAACACTCTATGAATGCAGAAGGTATTTTACCATTCAATGGTAAGTAACATTCTTGTTTGTTTGACTGTTTTGCACTTGTGTTGCTCACTATAAATGTAAAACAATTGTTTTTCCCTAATGCTATGCAAATGCAGTAGTTTCTTCACTTTCAAATCTAAGTAAGATTTTGGTTTTGTTTACTCCTGCATGTGTTTCAACTAAAATCATCTTCAAAACACTGCTTTCACCGAACTCTCTCTGAATGTAGGTGATACTTCATGTTTGAAAGGTAAGATACTTGCTTGCTTGGCTGCTTTGCACTTGCTTTTGCTCACAATATAAAAACACTGCATCTAGATTATGCTACACCAATGTAGTGGTTTCTGCACTTTACAAATCTAAATATGATTTGTGTTTTATTTCCTGGTATGCCTGTGTTTTCATTTAAATTTTCTTCAAAACACTGGTTTTACATAACACACTTTGAATACAGGAGGTACTTCAACTTGAAATGTAAGTAAGATACTTGTTTGCTTGGCAGCTATTCATGTGTTTTGACTCACAATCAATGTAAAACTAAGCTTTTACCTAATGCTATGCCAAAGTTGTAGTTTCTTCTCTTTTATAATCTAAGTAAGATGTGTGTTTCTTTTACTGCTATGCATGTATTTTCACCTAACATTTTCTTCATAACACTGGCTTTACTAAACACTTTGCGAATGCAAGAGGTAATTCAACTTTGAAACTGAAGGAAGATACTTGTATTTTTGGCTGGTATAACCTTGCTTTTACTCACAATATCATAACCCTTCTTTTACTATGCCAATGCTACAGTTTCTTCACTTTGGAAATCTCAGTAAGATTCTTCTTTCTTTTGCTTCTATGCACGTGTTTTCACTTACAGTCAACTTCAAAACACTACTTTTCCCTAATGCTGGATGATGCAGTCAATACTTCAGTTTAGAAAACCAACAAAGAAACTTGTTTCATTGGCTGCTTTGCACATGTTTTCACTAAAAATCAACATCAAGACATTGTTTTCACCAAAGCCACCATTAATGCAGGATGTACTTCAAGTTTAAAATGTAAGTAAGGTACTAGTTTGTTTGGCTATTATGCAATTACCTTCACTCACTATACCAACACACTGCTTTTTCCTAATGCTACGCCAATGCAGTTGTTTCTTTACTTTACCAATACAAATAAGATTTTTGTTTTTATTGCTGCTTTGCATATGTTTTCACTACAATTATCTTTAAAACACTGGTTTTACCTAACATACTGTGAAGACAGGAGGCACTCCAACTTTGTGTGGTAAGTAAGATACTTGTTTGTTTGGCTGCTGTACACTTGCTTTCATTCACAATGTCAAAACCCTGCGTTTACTATGCCAATGCTGTAATTTCTTCACTTTCAAAATATTAGTAAGTTTCTTTCTTTTGCTTCTATGCACGTGTTTCCTCTTACAATGAATTTCAAAACACTGCTTTTCCCTAATGCTGGGTGAATGCAGTCAGTTCTTTGGTTTAGAAAACCAATGAAGTAACTTGTTTCATTTGCTGCTTTGCACGTGTTTTCAGTTACAATGAAATTCAAGACACTGCTTTCACTTAAATCTTGTGAATGTACGAGGTACTTCAAATTGGAAAGGAAGGGAAATACTTGCTTGTTTGGCTGCCATGCACTTGATTTCATTCACTATGCAAACACAATGTTTTTTCCTAATGCTATGCCAAATCCTTAGATGCTTCACTTTTCAAATCTAAGTAAGATTTGTCTTTTCTTTGCTGCTTTGTAATTATTTTCACTTAAAATCAACTTCAGGACACTGATTTTATATAACCCTCTGTGAATGTAGGAAGTAATTCAACTTTGAAAGTTACAGAAAATACATGTTTATTTGGTTGCTATACACTTGCTTTCACTCACAATGTCAAAACCCTGCTTTTACCTATTGCTATGCCAACGCAGAATTTCTTCACTTTTGTAAAGTACATAAGATACTTCTTTCCTTGGCTGCTATGCCCTTTTCTTCACATACAACCAATGTCAAAACACTGCTTTGACCATGCCAATGTTGCAGTTTCTTCCCCTTGGAAATCTAAGAAGAATTCTTTCTTTTGCTTCTGTGCACGTGTTTTCACTTACAACCAACTTCAAAACACTGCTTTTCCCTAATGCTGGGTGAATGCAGTCAATTGTTCAGTTTAGTAAACCAATAAAGAAACTTGTTTCATTGCCTGCTTTGCACATGTTTTCACTTAAAATCAACTTAAAGGCACTGGTTTCAGCTAACTATAGTGAATGCAGGAGGTACTTCAAGTTTGAAAGATAAGTAAGATCCTTGTTTATTTGGCTGCGATGCACTTTCTTTCAATCACTATATCAACACACTGCTTTTACCTAATGCTGTGCCAATGCTGTAGTTCCTTTACTTTTCAAATCTACATAAGATTGGTGTTTCTTTTGCTGCTATGCATGTGTTTTCACTTAAACTCATCTTCTAAACATTGGTTTTATGTAACACACTGTGAATGCAGGATGTAATTCAACTTTGAATGTTAAGGAAGACTCCTGTTTGTTTGGCTGCTATACACTTGCTTCACTCACAAAGTCAGAACCCTGCTTTTAATATGTCAATGCTACAGTTTCTTCACTTTGGACCTAGAAGTAAGATTCTTCTTTCATTTGCTGCAAAGCACGTGATTTCACTTACAATCAACTTCAAAACACTGCTTTTACCTAATGATGGTTGAATGTAATCAGTTCTTTGCTTTAGAAAAGCAAAAAATAAATTTGTTTCATTGGCTGATTTGCATATATTTTCCCTTACAATCAACTTCAAGACACTGCTTTCACCTAACTCTCTGTGAATGTAGGAGGTACTCCAATTTTGTTTGGTAAGATACTTGTGTGTTTGGCTGGTACGCACTTGCTTTTACTCACAATGTCAAAACACTGCTTTTACCTAATTCTACACCAAAGCAGTGGTTTATTCACGTTACAAATCTGAATAAAATTTGTGTATTATTTGCTGCTTTTCATGTGTTTTCAGTTAAAATCATCTTGAAAACAATGGTTTTACCTAACACTTTGTGAAGGAAGGAGGAACTTCAACTTTGAAAATTAAGTAAGATACTGTTTGTTTCACTGCTATACACTTGCTTTCACTCACAGTGCCAAAACCCTGCTTTGACCTATTGCTATGCCAATGCAGAAGTTCTTCAATTTTTAAAGTACATAAGATAATTTTTCCTTCGCTGCTATGCACTTGTTTTCACATACAACCCATGTCAAAACACTGCTTTTACTATACCAATGCTGCAGGATTTTCCCTTTGGAAATCTAAGTAGAATTCTTCTTTCTTTTGCTTCTATGCACATGTTTTAACTTACAATCAATGTCAAAACACTGCTTTTCCCTAACTCTGGATGAATGCACGCAATTCTTCAGTTTAGAAATCCAATTAAGAAACTTGTTTCATTGGCTGCTTTGCACGTGTTTTCCCTTAAAATCACCTTCAAAACACTGGTTTCTCCTAACTCTCTGTGAATGCAGGAGGTTCTTCTAGTGTAAAAGGTAAGTAAAATACTTTTTTTGGCTACTATGCATTTGCTTCCACTCACTATGCAAACACAATGCTTTTTCCTAATGCTATGGCACAGCAGTAGCTTGTCCACTTTTCAAATCTTAAAAAGATATGTGTTTTCTTTGCTGCTTTGCACGTGTTTTCACTTAAAATCAACTTCAAGACACTGATTTTATTTAACACTCTGAATGCAGGAAGTAATCCAACTTTGAAAGTAAAGTAAGATACTTGTTTGTTTGGCTGTTATTTGTTTGTTTTCACTCACAATGTCAAAATCCCGCTTTTACTATACCAATGCTGCAGTTTCTTCAGTTCATAAATTTAATTAAGATTCTTCTTTCTTTTGCTGCTATGCATGTGCTTTCACTTACAATCAACTTCAAAACACAGCTTTTCCCTAATGCTGGGTGAATGCAGTCAGTTCTTTGATTTAGAAAACCACTATAGAAACTTGTTTCCTTGGCTGTATGCACGTGTTTTCTCTTACAATCAAATTCAATGCTGCAGTTTCTTCCCTTTGGAAATCTAAATAAGATTCTTCTTTCTTTTGCTTCCGTGCATGTATTTTCACTTACAATCAAATTCAAAACACTGCTTTTCCCTAATGCTTATGAATGCAGTCAATTTTTTAGTTTAGAAAACCAATAAATAATCTTGTTTCTTTGGCTGCTTTGCACGGGTTTTCACTTAAAATCAACTTCAAGACACTGGTTACACCTAACTCTCTGTAAATGCAGAAGATACTTCAAGTTTGAAAGGTAAGTAACATACTTGTTTGTTTGGCTGCTATGCACTTGCTTTCACTCACAATCAGTGTAAAAACACTGCCTTTACCTAATACCATGCCAATGCAGTAGTTTTTTTACTTTCCAAATATAAATAATATTTTTATTTTGTATGCTGTTGTTCATATGTTTTCACTTAAAATCATCTTCAAAACACTGGTATTACATAAAACACAGTGAATGCAGGAGATAATTCAACTTTGAAAGTTAATTAAGACTCTTTCTTTGGCTGCTATACCCTTGCTTTCACTCATAATATCAAAACCCTGCTTTTACTATGCCAATTCTGCAGTTTCTTCACTTTGGAACTCTAAGTAAGATTCTTCTTTCTTTTGCAGCTATGCACGTGTTCTCTCTTAAAAACAACATCAAAACAATGTTTTCCTTAATGTTCGGTGAATGCAGTCAGTTCTTTGGTTTAGAAAACCAATGAAGAAACTTGTTTCATTGGCAGCTTTGAATGGTCTTCACTTAAAATCAACTTCAAAACACTGGTTTCACTTAACACTGGATGAATACAGTCAGTTCTTCAGTTTAGAAAAACAATAATAAAAAACTTGTTTCATTGGCTGCTTTGCACGTGTTTTCATATACAATCAACATTAAGACACTGCCTTAACCTAACTCTCAGTGAGTGTAGGGGTTACTTCAAGATTGAAAGGTAAGTAAGACACTTGTTTGTTTGACTGCTATGCACTTGTTTTCCCTCACAATCAATGTGAAAACACTGCTTTTACTTAATGGCATGCCAATGCAGTAGTTTCTTCTCTTTTCAAATCTAAGTAAGGTTTGTGTTACATTTGCTCCTATCCATGTGTTTTTACTTAAACTCATCTTCAAAACACTGGTTTTACCTAACACTCTGTGAAGTCTGGAGGTACATCAACTTTGAAAATGACTAAGATACTTGATTGTTTCAGTGCTATGCACTTACTTTTACTCACAAATTCAAAACCCTGTTTTACCTATTGCTATTGCAAGGCAGAATTTCTTCACTTTTGTAAAGTACATAAGATACTTCTTTCCTTGTGTGCTCTGCACATGCATTCACATACAACCAATGTCAAAACACTGGTTTTAATATGCCAATGCTGAAGTTTCTTCCCCTTTGAAATCTAAGTAATTTTTTAAACTTTTGTTTCTATGTAAGTGTTTTCACTTACAATCTACTTCAGAACACTGCTTTTCCCTAACGCTGGGTGCATGTAGTCAGTTCTTTGGCTTAGAAAACAAATAAAGAAACTTGTTTCATTGATTGCTTTTCACGTGTTTTCACTTACAATCAACTCAAGACACACCTTTCACCTAACTCTGTGAATGTAGTAGTTACTTCAAGTTTGAAAGGTAAGTAATATACTTGTTTGTTTGGCTGCGATGCACTTGCTTTTGCTCACAATGTCAAAACTTTGGTTTTACCTAATGCTATGCAAATGCAATGATGTCTTCACTTGAAAAATCTAAATAAGATTTGTGTTTGTTTCACTTACAATCATCTTCAAACACTGGTTTTACATAACACTCTGTGAATACAGGAGATGCTTCAACTTTGAAAGGTAAGATCCTTGTTTATTTGACTACTATGCACTTGTTTTCACTCAAATCAATGTAAAAACAATGCTTTTACCTAATGCTTTGCCAATGCAGTTGTTTCTTCACTGTTCAAATCTAAGTAAGGTCTCTGTTTTATTTGTTCCTATGCATGTGTTTTCACTTAAAGTCATCTTCAAACACTGGTTTTACCTAACAAGCTGTGAATGCAGGAGGTAATTCAACTTTGAAAGTTAAGTAAGATACTTTTTTGGTTGCTATGCACTTGCTTTCACTCACAATCAATGTACAAAACTGCTTTTACCTAATGCTGTGCCAATGCAGTAGTTTCTTCACTTTTCAAATCTTACTAAGTTTTGTTTTTTGTTTGCTGCTATGCCTGTGTTTTCACGGCTTTTACCTAATGTTATGCCAATGCAGTAGTTTCTTCACTTTTCAACTCTTACTAAGTTTTGTTTTTTGTTTGCTGCTATGCCTATGTTTTCACATAATATAACCTTCAAACCTCTGATTTTACCTAAGACTCTGTGAATTCAAGAGGTAATTCATCTCTGAATGTTAAGCAAGATATTTGTTTGGTTGTTATGCCCCTGCTTTCACCACTATGCCAACACACTGCCTTTTCCTAATACTATACCAGTGCAGTAGGGTCTTTACTTTACAAATCTAAATAAGATTTCTGTTTTATTTGCTGCTATGCATGTGTGTTCACTTACAATTATCTACAAAACACTGATTTTACCTAATACACTGTGAATGCAGGAGGTACTTCAACTTTGAAATGTAAGTAAGATACTTGTATGTTTGACTGCTATGCACTTGCTTTCACTAACAATCACTGTAAAAACACTGCTTTTATGTAACCATTTTAGTAGCTTCTTCACTTTTCAAATATAAGTATTATTTGTGTTTTGTTTGCTGCAATGACTGTGTTTTCACTTAAAATCATCTTCAAAACACATGTTTTCCCAATGCACTGTGAATGCAGGAGGTAATTCAACTTTGAAAGTTAAGTAAGACTCTCCAGTAACAGTAACTCAAATTCCAGTAGATGCTAACAATCCCCAAAGGGGTGTACAACATGAACATGCTCGTATTCCTTTTAATACTATCAAAAATATTTAAAAAGCATGAATTAAATATGGTGTAAATTTTCCTTATACTCAAGAACTGGTGCAGGAATTGGCACAAGCAAACAGATTAATACCCTGGGATTGAGATTTGTTAGCCAAGGCTTTTATTAATTCAGGAGAATTTTTTCATTTTAAATCTTGGTGTTAATGTTGTAGATGATGAAATCAATAGCAAAATCCACCAGTGCCCATTCCTGCTGGACAAATATTAGGAACAGATCAATGGGCTGGGATTCCTCGTCAAGCTCAATAGGATGATATTGCCATTGTACAAGTGTGATTGTGCTGCCTAGCTGCCTGGCGATGAATCTCCACTCCTGGACAGGCTGTACATTCATTTTCAAAAATTGTTCAAGGAAATTATGAAACCTATGCTGAATTTGTAGCAAGGCTGGCCGATGCAGTCAAAAGGACAGAAACTCAATCTGATCTTAAAGAAATGCTTATTCTAATGTTGGTTTTGATAATGCTAACAGTGAGTGTAAAACGGCTTTATATCCAATAAAGGCAAGTGGGAGGACTTCAGATGATTATATAAAAATATGCCAAAATATTGGGCCTAATACCTATAACATGAACCTTCTTACAGCTGCTCTAAAGGGAAGTAGTCCTATGATTACTACTTTAAATTGCTTTAAATGTGGGAAAGCAGGTCATATGAAAAAAGATTGCGAAGTGAAAACCAGTGTAAGGGTTCCATTTAGGGGAAATAATAAATCAATACCAACTCGTGTGTGTCCAAAATGTCAAAAAAGGTTACACTGGGCCAAGGAATGCCATTCTAAATATCATAAAAATGGTAGTCTCATTAATACATTGAGAAATTTCCAAGTGGGCCTTGCTCAAGGCCCTCAGACAAACAATATGAGCACATTTCCCAGCCTTGCTCAAATCTACCCAGTCAGCAACAGAGCAGTTCACTCCAGCCTGTAAAAAACCTTAAGGCATTTAGCAAAAGCAGTACAGCTGTTAAACCTTCCTCAGCTGAAACAAAGTTTATTACTCCTGCACTGGGTTTGCCTAAAATTAAGAACAGGAATTAAAGGGCCTATCCCAGAAATCTGAACTTTGAGCATAAGTGTACTCCTAAAAAGTACTAATCCAAAATATACATGTTAAATATCTGTATAAACTGTTAAATTAGAGCTTAACTGCATTTATGCTGTTTAAGTTGTCCTGGCTGGTTGCTGATTATGAACAAAAGTGTTTCAAAGAACAAGGTTATATATTACAGGTAACACAGATTCCAGAAAAAAATCTTAAAAACAGTAAAATCAAAGATGTGAAATGATGGAGGGCTTGAAGACAGACATACCAAAGGAGTGAAAATTATGGGTCAAGTTAGTAAGCAATATGTTTCTGTTAGTGTGTCATAATTCCTTTTTGTATTTGTCTGTTTGTTCAGTGTCAGTGTATATTTTGATACCTCTGGTTGATAATATTAAATTGATAAATGAAAATTATTATAAGAGCTCTATTCAAATGGCCAAAAATTGTATAAATGCTTATATTAATAAATAAATATGGATATTACTTTAAAATAATAAAAATTGTTATATTCAAATTAAAGCATTATTCTAACAAGTTTGTTTAATGTTGATGGTAATTATGTGGTGACAAGTTTGCTTGAAAATCGTTTCCAAAATCATTGTGATAACTTAAGTATGGAAGGTATATAGAATGTCCTGTTATTATTAAAGAAAAAAAAGTAATTTTATCCTAAGATAAATGACTAGTTATTAAAACAAAGCAAAATGTGGGACAAAACCTGAAAAAATACAAAAAGTGCAAAAGGCTTGTGGAAAAAGAATGTTAATGGTGAAAGCTAAGTAAGTTTAAGCAGTCTAAAAAAATTTTTAAGCTTTAATGTCAAACAATGTAATAATATAAAATTAAAGTTTTATTCTTTTCAAAGTTTCTGAGAACAGTAGTCCCCTCTGGTAAAAGTTTACAAACTTTTTCTCTGAAATAATCAGTATGCAATAAAGAAAGTCTGTTTTATCAAAATAGCTTCTTGTACTTTAACCTTATCATTTCCATGGAGAAACAGGTCTTATCACTTTTAAAAAGAACAAAATGTTCGAACATGCTTTCTCAAAGTCAAATCCTGAAGCATAGCTTTTATTTCAAACTGTCACATATAAGTTGGTCTTTTACCTAAAAAAAAAAAAGTAAAATGCTGAAAATAGATAAGTGCATGTGATATAAGTTGAATGAATTATATAAAACTGTTGTATAATTAAAAGAAAGTTTCTAATTTTATAACAATTAAAATTATATGAATAAAAAGTTCATATGTATACTTTAAAAGTGTACAAAATTCCTGAAAATATAATAATGTTTCAATATACTAGTAAATAAAATATGATGTTATTAATCATAATTTTTAGTTATAACTAAAAGAAGGAAGCAGCCATTAAAGGCTGCTGGGGTAGTGCATAACAGTAAAATATAGTAAAATAAAATAACACCTCTGCAGCATGTAATGGTCCCAAATATTGCTATTTGTTGCAAAAAAATAATATCTATTTATGTCACTCTCACTTTGTTTTAAAACTTGTGAAAGCTTTCTTTAATATTTTCTTAAAGAAGTAAAGCCAGCCTACATATCCCTTCCTGTAAAGAAGCCAACAATAAATAAAGTTTATATTCAACACTGTAAGGAACAGCCCCAATTCTAATTATAATGTTAACAACATAACCAATGCAAGTATTAAAACTATAAGTTCATGTATTACCCCACAGCCCAAATAGGAAATACTAATTTGTTTTTACCTGTGCCTCAAACAATACAAAATAAAGGAAATTGAGGTCATTCTATTCATGCTACTCAGAATCTTAAATGTTTAAGAAATAAAGGTTTATTCATTGGATGTCTCTTGTTGTATAATCCACTACAGTTATGAATTCTGTATAATATACTTAAATACTAATCAAAACTTTAATAGAATACATTGCATACATAAGTAATTTAATAACTTGTATATTATATGTAAATGTGTTTTATTAAATGTATATGTAAATCTCTCGTTTTGAGTTTTGAAACTCCTGAAATTAAATGAATTAAAAAACAAGTCTGGCAAGTATTGTTTAAGCCTAAAAGTAAAGCATCACACAGAAAACTTTGTTAATCAACAAACCAATGCCTTGTTAGTTAACACTTTTCACATTTCAGGAAAAATATTGGAAATTAAAATAGTAAGCACATCAAGAAAATTTTGTAACAAATTAAAAAGATAAAGTGCATTTACATCAGTCTTGTATTCCTCCCTGGGGGAGATGGCCACTCTCCCAGGGATTGATGCATAAACCTTAAAATGTACTGCCCAGGGAGTATTGTGTTCCTTACTGAGAAGGTTGACACCTTCCTCAGGAATTAGCAAAATACTCACAAGTTGGCATCTATAGTATCAAATTCATTAATTTTAAACACAGTCAACCAAAACTCTCATATTAGTTGCTACTGCAACACTTCCCAGCTAAAAGCTAAATATTGGTAAGTATTTATATATGACTGCTCTATTTATCTGTCATTCTGTAACTTTGTTCAATATTGACTTAATTTTTAATTAGTTATGTTATTTGTTTCTCACCCTAATTGTCAATATAAAGTAATTAAACTAAATATATATTAACATTTATCTTGTATCAATAAGGACTCTAGCCAAAAATAAGCCAAGTATATCAATGTATCCCCTGATTTAGTAAGCCTGTGAATGTATGTCTACTTATCATAAAAAATTAACAGTTAAACCTCTATTTATAAATGCTACAAAAACAAAAAAGGGGAAAATGGTGAGGTTCAAAAACAATTACATCAAGCATTATTTACAATAAATTTTTTAAGCAAAAGGTCAGAATTATATACAACAGCAGCAGAGCATTTATTGCAAAAATAAGGTAAAAATACAGAAACAATTATTGGATAACTAGTTTATTGAAAGCATAAATATAATAATCAATAGGAAAAGGCAGAAATTATGTTAAGATATAGGGTCGAGGTTTTGTTCTTATCATTACAGATAAAGGAGATCAGCACTGGGTCCTTTCCAGACATCTGAAACCTAGACATAAGCCAAAAGGCTGACATAAGAAGCAGAAAAGATGATAACTTCTAAAAGTCAGAATGTCACTCTAACACAGTTATTCTTTTCTATGCTTACCTTGACAAACTCAGCAGGGAGTAGTGCACCTTCACATAATTATACATATTGGGCTTATATTACTAATTTGCCTCTTTTAGAATTGTTGTCTTGGGGGGACAAATACTACCCTGTTTATATTAATTAGGCTTTTCATTTTCTTGGGCCTTTTGATTCTTGCCTTCCTCTAAAACCTGAGGAGGAAGGGAAATTTATTGAAAATTTAACCTTGCTTTTCTTGAATGACCTATCTGCATAGGATCCAGAGATCCATGTATACAGCCCCAAAATCATAATACAAAGTGATAAATGGCATACATGCCATGTTTCATCTGAGGTTGTGCTCTTTAATAATTCCTATAGAATTGTAAAGAATTGGGCCCTTATAGGGATACCAAAACCTAATGTAAACACAACCATAAGTTCAAAAATTAATAATTCAACAAAAACAACTAATGAAAGCTTTCATTACTTTTGGAATTTGGGGGACATCATAAGTATAAGTACGCTGCTAAATTGAACTCATCAGGGAAGATTTATCCCACAACTATGGAACAATAAACTTAACAAAACTAAAATGAATTTGTGAAATTATTTTTGGGAGCTTGCCCAATTTTAGAATGGCAAAGCAGTAAAACTAATATTAACAGTTTCAAAAGAAAATCCACTTAATTTCTTACAGTATGTGTATGTGATCCCATTGTTTTTATAGTTGGAAGAGTGAACATTAATCAAACATGCTTTTTCTACAGCAATTCCTCCTTTTACACTTGTGCATCATAGTCTGTTTTACAGGAAAGTTCTACTGCAGTTATAATAGGACAACTGCATCATGGAATATGGCTTTGGGTTCACATGAATCACTGCTGGCAGTCTTCCCCTGAGAACCAAATCCTTTAGCATTTTCTAAATAATTATTTGAAAAGAACCAAATGTTTAATTCAATGAATTATAGCTGTTGTATTAGGGCTTATAGGTATTATTTCAGCTGCTGCTGTTGCAGAAACAGCCCTACATGAAGCTATCCAAACCTGACAATATGTTAGAAATTGGCAGAAAAGTGTTAGTGAGCAATGGCATAGTTAGGCATATACTGATGGGCAAATTAATAATAGGCTTAATGACTTAGAGATGGCTGTTACACAAAAGGGAAATCAGGTATATAATCTAAATTTAACGAGGTTTGAAGAGTAATTGCAATGAAAGTGCTTCTTGTATCACTCCTCTCCCATACAATGGTTCCCATTATGAATGGGAAAAAATTAAAAATAATTTAATAGGTCATCAAACAAATTTATCTATAGAAATTAAAATTTGCAAAAAAGGATTTTGAGAATGTCTCAAAATCAACTTACTACACTTTCAGGTAGCAAATTTTGGCAATCAGTGACATATCAATAAAATATAATAAACCCCTAACATTGGTGGAAATCAACATCTATAATTGCTAATTTCAGTGTGGTGATAATTGGTGGTCTGCTACTCTTAAATTTATTAGGAAGTATTTGCAAAGCCCTGCTGTCCCACATTAATAGGGCTGAAAAGGCCAGCCATGCTAATAACTTGAATCTACTTAAAACACTTGAATCTCAAACTCCTGTCCATGGAGCTTGGCTGGTGGCCAGGGACGGGTAAGACCTTCAGAGGAGGGCAAACTAAGACTGGCAGAGTCACCCTGGACAAAAACAAAAAAGGGGGAATTGTTGGAAAAGATGCTGAGAGCCAGAGCATAAAGGGTTAAACATTTAAAAAGCATGTTTACTGGCAGAGAAACATTAGTAAATGTCTCCAAGGTTACAGCATACCACAGACATCAGTAGGAGGAGGCAGAGCAGGATGAACACACCATTAAGATGTTATGGTCTGAATTCCCAAGAAAGATTGTATGGAAACAATAAAGAAGTAGCACTCTCACGTACCAAGCTGAGGAACTAGTGAAGTGTGCCCTACTTTTGTTATCAGCATTGTAGTATAAAAAGCAGCTTCAGCCTAAATAATCTTGCCTGCATTCCACATGGAGTGAGGTCCTCTGATCCCAAACTTTCTTTGGATCATTCCTGGCACCATCTACCCCCAAGGAGAATTATAACAATCTGTGTTCAATTTGTTACCTCTAATTTATGCATCAGAACTCGAGATTTCTCTTAGTTTATGTAAAGATGGGCTTTCCACTTATTTCAAATTATCCTGGTTGTTTCCCTGGTTCTTCAATCCATTACAATCTGGGTAAGCATTTTAAAAATTACCATTTTAAAAATAATGCTTCCCATTTTTGTATCATTTTCTTCTAAGGCACCCTGACAATTTATATTTTTTCAGTTTCTTTACCTGATTCTGATATGGATTCAAGTTTAACAGTTACTGGACTACAGTGGCCTGCTTTCTACTTAACTCCAATTTTCCTTATTATTTTAAATCAGAAATTATCCTTTCATAATTAGATGATATAGTTCTAATCTCAAGTACTTTAAGAAGTTAGAAAATTTATTTATATTCCTAAGTTGTACTCCAGTATTTTTCTCATATGTGATATGGTGTGGGATGGATGAAACTAAAGAATGCATGTATTTACAAACAGAAATGTGTACCCAAAATCTGCCAATGCAGATAATACTGAGGAAGGTGGAATGGGGGTTTCGGCTAGAGAAGGAATTTGACTGTTTGCCATAATACACATAAATTATTTTCATACTCTTCACAGATATAATTTGCTTACAATTTAAAAGAATTTATGACAATAGTACACAATGAAATCATACAAAATGGTTGGTTTGGATATATTTATTTGTATCTGCAACATTACTTGGTTGGGGGGCACTTCCCCTCAACTTTTGCTAATAGAGTCCCCTATAAAGAAAAGTGCTCACTCCCCTCGGCCTTCTCCCCAGCTGCCTGGATGGGTGGAGGCCTCCCACAGCAAGAGTGAGCATGGAGAATGAGGAGACTGGACACCACCATGTGAAGACCACACTTCTCTTTACACATGTCTGATTAGAAGGCAGTTAGCCCCAAAGTAGAAAACAGACTTCCTGCTGCTTTCTCCCCAGTGAAGACCTGCTAGAGTGTCTCACATCACTAAATGATTATGTGAGTGTTTAGCAGGGCTTTCTCCTGGTCCTACTTTGCATATCCAGAACCTATGATGATGTTTTTCATTGGGGCGCTGAGAGTTTATTACCAAAATTGGACTTTCCCTCTCTAGCTTGTGAAACTGCAGTGAATACTTGTTACATTCCAGCTTCTTCAGTTTTTCCTCAGCTTCTTCCCATCCGACACCTCCATTTTCTTCTGGGATTGAAGAGGTCTGCATTATTTTCAACAGTGTTAAAAATGTGTTGGAAATTTAATATTTATTTAGTCTGAGATATATCTGGCATCTGTACCCTCTGAGGTTTTCTGCAAACTTTGCACTATCTCACAATCACACTTCTATTCTTGTAAGCCCTAGGTCCCAGGACTTTCTGGGATTTCCATACTATTTATTAGGGTCACTGACTTAATGTTGCTCATTGTGGTGATGTTATTGCTCAACCCAATGCCGTAATATGAATTTTGACATTTCTTTCCTGGCACCAAAAGCTTTCATCTTGGCTTTGCTCTTTCTTTAGCTGCCCCAAGATTAGAGACGGTGAATGTAGAACTGGAAGTAGGAGACCTGAGTTTGTGCCTGAGACCCAAGAGTGGTACAGTAAAAGCACCCTCCTCAGAGGGTCAACAGTGGAGGGCAAGGGAAGGAGGGAAGGACAAAAGAAGCAGGAGCAAGAAGTCTCCTCTGTGTGCCCTGGCTCCTTTGCTGCACCAGACCTCAGGTCCCATGCTTTTATTTGCCTCTGCCCACATGTACAACCCCTGTCTGAGGCTGGTACATCATACTGGGATATCTGTGACTTTAGACTTCTCCCCAAACCATGTGACTCCCCTGCCTGACTCCCTGTCTTTCAGTCCTTGCTGGCCAAGTGCAATTTTTCCTCCATCTTACCAGTCATCATTCCTGCCTAGTCTGGAGACATCCACAGTTTACAAGTGAATTCACTGGGCAGCAGAATCACACAGCCATTTGGGAACAGAGCAGTTCTCCAACACTGTGTCCCTAGCTATTTGAGTTTGCCAAGCACTGCCAGTGCAAAATACCAGAAATAAGTTGGCTTCTATTGGAATTTATTAGGGTTAAAGCATACAGTTCTGAGGTTGTGAAAATGTCCAAATCAAGGCATCATCAAAATGCTGTCTTAACAAGGGTCAGGTGCTGCTGGACTACTGCCAAGGCAAAATGTTGGGCCTGCCTATCTCCCTCTGCCTATTCTTCCAAACTCACTTTCTTCCTGAGTTCAGCAGTGGGCCATCAGACACAATTGCTCACACCTCTCCCTTCTCCTCTGGTCTAGATGTCTTAAGATTCAAGATGCTCCATGACTTTAGCCTCTGGCCTCTCCCTAGCCACTCAGGGTTTCTGTGTCTCTCCACAGCTGTAGGAGATCCTGTAGCCCTCTCCCACATGGAAGGGTAAACATGGCAGCAGTCTTTCTCTTTGTGTTCTGTGTATATAAGACTTCAACACAATGATTGGGGTCCATCCTGGTGCATGAAATCTAATCAGAGGACCTTATCTAAACTAAATCAATCCAACCAAAAAATACCTAATCTAAAGGTCCCTTATCTGAATCTAACCACAATGTCCTACATACAAAAAGCTTACACACACAGCAATGGGACAGTAAGAACATCCATTTCTGGGGTCTGCACAAGACTAAAACGAGTGCATTAACCCAGGGCACAGGGATCAGGAGGGATCTCTTAGTCCAGGAGAAATGGAAAATCATGTTGCAGTGGCTGTACTTTGGGTGTGGCCATCATTGAGCAAAATGGGGTGCTGACCACCATTACACTGGTCCCTAGAATCTTCCCAAGAAGAACACAATATACTGTCCTTTCTCCACCAAATCTTAGCTCCAAAATCAGGTGTGTGACTTGAGAAATATGCCATTAATCCCATCTCCAGAGCCAGAATGCACAGATTTTGCCTGGGGGGGGGATAGAAGCAGGCTGTAAAACTGAATGCTCCTAAAATCTTCTCCAAAGAACTGATTACATTTACAACAGAATGGAGAAATTCAACCGTAAGTGTGCTCACAAAAGCAGTGGAGATCATTGAGGGCCTGAGATATAATTCATCTCAATCCTTCAGGAAGAAGTGAAATAAATATATTTATAGATGAGTAAAAACTAATAAAGTTTGCTAGCAGCAACTCACTTTAAAAGAAATGTAAAAGAATATTCTTCAGGCAGAAAGAAAATAACCTCAGAAGGTGCAAGATTCAGGATGGATTTAAGAACAATATCTGTTAATTAAATTCATATATCTGAATGACTATTGAATGGATAAAGTAATAGTGATATCGGTGGCCTAGGACATCAATAAAGTGTTAAAATACACCATAAAATAATATATAGCATGAGATGGGTAACTGGATATGTACCAGTTTGATACCATTATGAATTCCAAAAATAGATATTGGATGATGCTTGTAAATTGGTCTGTTAATCTGGGCATGATTAAGGTAAGATAAGGGCATTGACTGGGCCTAGTTGGTAGGGTGTTGAGCCCCGCCCCTTGGTGGGTGGGATCTCAAATATAAAAAGACATGGCAAAGGATAGAGTTGGAGTAGTTTTTTATGTTGGAGCTCTGATGGGCAAAGACAGAAGGCAACAGGGCAAAGAGACAAGCCATTCACCTGACAGTTCACAGCTGGCATTGTGGAGAATGGTGAAGCTTAGAGAGCCTCATAGTCTACAGCTGACATTGTGTAGGAAACAGAGGAGCTAAGCCCAGATACAAATGCTGCCCTGAGAAGAGAGGAACCCAAGAAGCCTGAACCCTGGCAAATATCAGAAACTGTCTTGCTCCGAGACGGGCTAACAGACTTTGATGAAGAAAGATACTTATGCTTTATGGCCTGGTAATTGTAAGCTTCTACCCTAAATAAATAACCTTTATAAAGACCAAGAGATTTCTGGTATTTTGCATCAGCATGCCTTTCACTGATTAATACAAGATATAAAATGTTTTAAAATATATAATTTAGCAAGTCAATAAGAAATAATAAGTGCAGATTTGGTAAGGCAAGCAAAAGTGTTATAATATCCATGGTAAACTTCAAAGACTATTAAATAGTGCATCTCATCCAAATTAATAGGAGAAAAAACATTGAACAAAAATAGTCAGTCCAAAACAAACTGTTCACTATTTCCTCTATGGTAATTTTGGTCTTTCTTCTGGGTCCACCATACTCATGCATCTTTGGATTCTGCACCTTTCTTATCCTTCAGAAGCCTGAAGGTTCCAGGGTTGATTTATGGGGTTTTGGTTTTTCCCCACCATAAATCAAGTCCTGTATTACTTCTCAATTTCTGAGATATGAAGTCACCAAACTGGATGTGATGCTCATTTGAAGCAAGAAGAGCCACAATGATAGAACAAATAAAAAGGAGAGATTGTTGCACTTCCCAAATTGGATGCTTAGTTAATTGATAATGGATCTGACTTATTTTCTAATGTATACATTCAATGCTATAAATTTCCCTCTAATTACTGCTTTTGCTACACCCCACAAACTATGAAGAAACAAAGGACATTAAAAAGCAGAAAGAAACACATAACAAAATACTTGGGAGTGAAGTTATATCCACTTCATCAACAGTACAGAGTTAAGAAGAAGGCAGAGAATGTAAGAAAGTTGGGAAAATATGTTCTCTACCCACAAGCATTGTTTCCTCAAAATAAAACTTCTATGAATTTAACTTCACTTGGAAATAATTTGCATCATGTTTACCTAAGCATGAGGGAATCTATGAAAGGAAAAAATAATGAAGACAATGAGTTTTGCCAGTTTGCCCCACATGGTAGTCCTCCCATTTAAGTGTAATGAGCTTGAAGTTTTCTTGGAAATTCAACCTCATGAGATAAATGAGAGTTAATCCTTCAGAGAAACAATTTGGGATTTTCTGAATTTGTGAAAGCTAGAGTCACATCAAAGAAACATGCTGGAGTAAAACACTGTGTATTTAAGTAATATTGGAAATCCTTCAGCCAGGCATTAAATCTCATTGAGCATGAAATATTCATACATTAGTTAATATTGTAATGAACATGGGAATGCTTCCATCTGAAACAAAACCTCATGGAATATGGGAAAATTCAAACTAGAGAGAAACCATATGAGTGTCCTGAATGTAGGCTGCTCTTTACAGTCATTTTTTACTCTTCATTTTAAAAGTCATACAGGAAAACAAAGATAGAAATGTCATACATGTGGGAAAGATTTCAGCCTGCCAGAAAACCTTTTCATTCATCAGAAAATTCTTACTGAAGAGAAATCATATATATGTGGGAAAGCTTTAATTCAAATGTCAAATCTCAGTTACAAGAGATTTCCTAATGCCAAGAAAATGTATGTATATAGGGCATGTGAAAAAGCCTTCAGGTACAAATCATATCTCACAGAACATGATAAAATTTATATTGGAGAGAAACAAATTGAATGTAAAGAATGCAGAAAAGCCTTCAGGCAAAAGCAATACTTCATTCCACATCAGACCATTCATTCTGGAGAAAAACCCTATGCAATGAATGTGGAAAAGCCTTCAAACAGAAGGAAAACCTCATTAGCCATCCGAAAATACATACTGGAGAGAAACTCTATGGATGTGATGGATGTGGGAAAGCTTTCAATCAGAAATCAAACGTTATTACACACTAGACAATACAAACTGGAGAGAAACCCTATATGTGTAAGGAGTGTAGGAAAACATTCAGTAGTAAATCAAATCTCACTGACCATGAGAAAATATTTAGTGGAGTGAAACCCTATATATGTAAGGAATTTGGACTAGCCTTCAGTCAGAGGCAGTATCTCATTAAATATTATAACATTCATACTGGAGAGAAACTCCTGTGAATGTGATGAATGTGAATCTCCAAAGAATCTCGACCTCCAGTCTGTGCAACTTTTTGGCAATCTTTTAAGGAAGCAGCTGTGACTGTGAAATTCAGGATGTCTTTCTCCTCAGGAAATGTGCACTTGCAGTTTGTTCTGAGATCTGCTCCTCCCACATCTTCTTCCACACTGATTTGTGTTCAATTTGTTACCACTAATTTATGCACCAGAACTCGAGATTTCTCTTCATTTACGTAAAGATGGGCATTCCACTTATTTCAAATTTTCCTGGTTGTTTTCACTGGTTCTTCAGTCCATTTCATTCTGGGTAAGCATTTAAAATATTATTATTTTAAAAATAATGCTGCCCATTATTGTAGCATTTTCTTCTAAGGAACCCCAACCATTTATATTTTTTCAGTTTCCTTAACTGATTCTGATATGGAATCAGGTTTAACAGCCACAGAACTACAGTGGCCTACTTTCTACTTAACTCCAATTTTCCTTATTATTTTAAATCAGAAATGATCCTCTCATAATTAGACCATATACTTCTAATCTCAAATATTTTAAGAAGTTAGAATATTTATTTATATTCTTAAGTTGTACTCTAATATTTCTCTCATGTATGATAGGTTGTGGGATGGATTAAACTACAGAATTCATGTATTTACAAACAGAAATGTGTAGGCAAAAAATCTGCCAATGCAGATAATTCTGAGGAAGGAGCAATGGGGGTTGAGGCTAGAGAAGGAAGTTTGCTGTTTGCCAAAACAATCATAATTTATTTTTATACTCTTTGCATGTATAGTTTGATTATAATTTAAAAGAAATTATGAAAATAGTACACAAAGAAATCATACATATTGGTTAATTTGAAGATATTGATTTGTATCTGCAACATTACTGGGGGGGCACTTCCCCTCACCCTTTGCAAATACAGTCACACATAAAAGAAAAGTGCACACTCACTTTGGCCCCCTCCCCAGCTGCCTGCATGGGTGGAGGCTTTCCTTAGCAAGAGAGATCACAGACCATGAGGCGCATGGATCCAACAATGTGAAGGTGACACTGCTCTCTATACGTGTCAGGTTAGAATGCTGTTAGCACCACAGTAGAAGACAGACTTCCTGGGGCTTAGTCCACAGTGAAGAATTGCTAGAGTGACTCACATCATTAACCGATGCCATGAGTTCTGAGCAGGGTTTTCTCCCAGTCCTCCTTTGCACACCCACAACCTATGATGATGGTGTTCATTGGGGCTCTAAGAGTTTGGTTCCCAAACTTTATAGTCCTTCTCTGGCTTGGGGAACTGCAGTGAACACTTGCTACATTCCTGCTTCTTCAGCTGTTCATCAGCTTCTTCCCATCTAAAACCTCTGTTTTCTTCTGGGATTGAAGAGGTCTGCATCATTTTCAACTCTGTTCAAAATGTGTTGAAAAATTTATATTTAATTAGTCTGAGAAATATCTGGCATCTGCACCCTCTGAGGTTTTCTGCAAACATGGCACTCTCTCACAACCTCACTTCTATTGTTGTCCACCCTAGGTCCCAGGGATTTCTGGGATTCCTGTACTATTTATTAGGCTCACTGGTGTAATGTTGCTCATTGTGGTGATGTTATTGCTGTACCCAATGCTGTAATGTGAATTTTGACATTTCCTTCCTGCCACCAACAGTTTTCATCTTTGTATTGCTCTTCCTCTGGTTACCCCCAGATTGGAGAAGATGAAAGTACAAGTGGAAGCAGGAGACCTAAGTCTGTGCCAGACATGCAGGAGGGGTACAATAACAGCAGCCAACTCAGAGTGTCCATGCCTGAGGCAATGGCAAGGAGGGAATGGCAAAAGGAACAGGAGCAGGAAGTCTCCTCTCAGTGTCCTGACTCCTCTGCTGCACCAGACCCCAGGTCCCATGCTTTTATCTGCCCCTGCTCACGTGGGCAAACCCTGTCTGAGGCAGGTACATCATACTGGGGCATTTGTGACTTTAGACTACTCCACAAACCATTTGAGTGTGGCCATTATTGAGCAAAATGATGTGCTGACCACCATTACACTGGTCCCTAGGAGAACTCAATATACTGTGCTTACTCCACCAAATCTTTTCTCCAAAATCAGGTGCAAAACTCAGAGACATGTGACATTATTCACATCCCCCGTGTCAGGATGCACAGATTTTGCCTGGGGGTTGGGGGGGGTGCAGGATACAGGTGGTAAAACTGAAAGCCCCTAATTTCATCTCCAAAGAACTGATTACATTTACAACAGAAAGGAGAAATTCAACACCAAGTGTGTTCTAAAAGCAGTGGAGATCATAGAGGGCCTGAGATTTAAATCATCTCAATCCTTCAGGAAGTACTGAAATAAATAGTTTTAAAGAAAGTTCAAGATTCAGGATGGATTGAAAAACAATATCTGTTAAATTCATATATCTAAATGAATATTGAATGAATAAAGTAATAATGATATCCGTGGCCTAGGACATCAATAAAGCTTTAAAATACACCATATAATAATATATAGCATGAAATGGGTAAATGGATATGTAGCAGTTTGATATCATTATGAATTCCAAAAATAGATATTGGATTATACTTGTAAACTGGTCTGTTAATCTAGGCATGATTAAGTTATGATAATGGCGTTGACTGGGCCACAGTCATAGGACTTTGTGCCACTCCCCTTGGTGGATGGGGTCTTAAACATAAAATACATGGCAAAGAACAGAGTTGGAGTAGTTTTTGACATTGGAGTTCTGATGAGCAAGGACAGAAGGCCATGGGAAAAAGAGAAAATCCATTCACCTGACAGTTCACAGTTAGCCTTGTGTAGATAAGCAAAGCTTAGGGAGCCTCATAGTCTACAGCTGACCTTGTGGAGGAAACAGAGGAGCTAAGCCCAGATAAAAATGCTGCCCTGAGAAGAGAGGAACCCAAAAAGTCTGAACCCTGGCAAATGTCAGGAGCTGTCTTGCTCCAACATGGGGTAACAGACTTTGGTGAAGGAAGAAACTTATGCTTTATGGCCTGGTAACTGTAAGCTTCTACCCCAAATAAATACCCTTTATAAATTCCCAGAGATTTCTGGTATTTTGCATTAGCACACCCTTGGCTGACTAATACAGGATATAAAATGTTTTAAAAAGGCGGCAAGATGGCGTTGGTGTAGGAGGGCGCACACTGCAAGCTCCCAGAGCAAGGCGGATTGGGGACGGGGTCCTGCCCGGGGGTCTGTGCTGTGCACGCGTGGAGTGAGAAGCTTGGGACATCTATCTGCACGGATCGGCGGTGTGGACCGAACGGTGGAGATTCGTGAGTTTTGAGGCTGCCGGTGGCGGTTGGCATAGGCGGCTGAGCCCCGCGGTTACGGAAATAAAAAATAAAACGGACATTTGGAGCCGCGGGCGGGGGCGAAAAAGTTTTATTTTCTGGGGAGCTGGCTGCCTGGCGCCCCTTGGACCTTGTGTGAACAGAGCAAACAAGCTAGTCAGCACCCGGTGAACCGGAGGGGGGATTTTGGTCGGGGAACGCAGCTGATTTCCCTAGCCACCCAGGGATAAGACCCGGGCTGCTGCGGAGCGAGGAGGAAGGGACACTTCCCAAAGAAGGGAGGGTTCGGTTGGAAGACAGGGAAGGGTATTTTATATTTTTAGACATCGATCTGGCTGCCTGCACCGCCCCATAGCTTTGGGGAGCAGATAAGCCGAACTGAAGCAGCACCAGGCTGAGAGCATATGCGAATCTGCACTCAAACTGATTTACTGAGCAGCCTGGTGAAGCTCGAGCTGGGCGCCAGAAGGGGCGGAATCCGCTGTCTTTAGCACTCTTCACTGACTAACATCAGAGTTTCAGCTAACCTGGGGAGTCCGGAAAGTGGAACGTGCTTGATTAATTTCCACGGGCCCAGCTAGGGTCCCTTCCGTAAGGGGGTTGGTCTAGAAGAGGAATTATTTTGGGTCCTGCATTTGGCTAAAAAAAAAAAAGTGAGGTCACCTCAACAATTGAAAAATAAATTCTTTTTAATTTAGTTTAATAGCTAAAAGCTGCTTCAGGACCTGCATATAGAACCCTGTGGGGAAATTCATTGATAAACACAAGTAGGCAGGAAGGATCCACGTGGACCCTAGGAGATTCATTGAACCTCCTTAGCTCTGTTTGACTGCTTGCCTGTGTGGATCATTGGTTTCTCTCTGTTACTTTCTGGTCTATTGCTATTATTCCCATTTTCCTCCCCCCTTCCTTTTTCCTTCTATTTTTTTTTTAAATAGGTGCTGCCAGCTGGTCGCTTATTTGCTGGGCTTCTTATTCAGTAATTTCCCACTCGCTGTATATATTGATTCTGTATTACAAACTATCGCTTATCCTTCCTGCATGTTTCTGCCTTCTGTTTTCTGTTGTGGCTCTTAGAGACAACAATTTATCATAGGCCCACAACTTAAGGGTGTCAATTTATATCCCATCTATTTTGTTTCCTTCTTCATTTTTCTTTTCTTTATTTTTTTATTAGTATTAACTTTTTCCTTTCAGACCTTTCTCTACTATTTCTCTACCTCCTCATAATTCTAGCCTTCTAAATCACTATATATATATATATTCCTCCATTTGTTTTCCCAGTCCATTATAGGAACTCCATATTTTTTCCTAGTACCCTACACTGCCTACACAAGTTAAATATTCATCTCATTAAGTCTCATTTTGCCCCTCTTCTAACTTTTATCAACATTTCTATTATCCTTCTGCCTTCCTTACATCTTTCGATTCCTCTGGCCCTAACCTTTTGCCTTCAAGGGAACATAGAAAGAAGTAAGGAAATAAAATAAGAAGAAAAACTGCCAAAGAGAAAACTTAACTCACACGCAGAACCAACAGCTAAATAAAATTCTAGAGCATAGAGAAAAGCTAATCAACTGAACAAACCCATCAAGATAATATGATGACCAGAGGGCAACAGAAAAATACAAGTGACTCTGAAAAACTGGAAAACATGGACCACTCCAGTGCACAAAATAAAAACCAGGAAGCAATGCAGTACATTGAACAACTAATCAAAGCTATCCAAACAAATATCATGGACCAACTTAAAGAACTGAAGGATGAGATTAAGGATATAAAGAAGACACTGGGAGAACATACTGAAGAAATAGCTAACACTCCTAAAAAGGTAATGGATATGATGGTGAACAAAGACACAAGTCAAGAAATGAAAAAGACACTGGACTCACATGGCAGCAGAATTGAACAGGCAGAGGAAAGAATTAGTGATATGGAAGACAATACAGTTGAAATCAAAGAGATTGTAGAAAAGATAGACAAAAAGATAGAAAAAATCCAGTATGGTCTCAGGGAATTAACCGATAATGCAAGACGCACAAACATACGCATTATGGGCATCCCAGAAGGAGAAGAGAAGGGAAAGGGAACAGAAGGAGTGTTGAAGGAAGTTATGGCTGAAAACTTCCCAACTCTATTGAGAGAGATGGATGTGCAGATCCAGGAAGCACAGCGCACCCCAAATAGTATAAATCCCAACAGGCGAACTCCAAGACATATACTTGTCAAACTGTCCAATGCTCAAGACAAAGAGAAAATACTCAAGGCAGCAAGAGAAAAGAGAACCATCACATACAAGGGAAGCACAATAAGATTAAGTGCTGATTTCTCAGCTGAAACCATGGAGGCAAGAAGACAGTGGTATGACATAGTCAAAACACTAAAAGAAAAAAACTTCCAGCCACGAATTCTCTATCCAGCAAAATTGGCATTCAAAAATGATGGAGAGTTCAAAATATTCACAGATAAACAGCAATTAAGAGAGTAAGTCAAGAAGAAACCAGCACTTCAAGAAATACTAAAGTAATCTCTACAAATTGAAAGGAAAAAACAAAGGAGAGAGAGTTGGAGGAGAGTTTAAAAACAACTGAAAACTCAAAAAGAGAAACAAAACAACATATGACATACATTAACCCCCCCCCAAAAAAAAAAGACTGAAGTAAGAAATTTGTTACGAATAATAACACTGAATGTTAATGGATTAAATTCACCAATCAAAAGACACAGATTGGCAGAATGGATATGAAAATATGATCCATCTATATGCTGTCTACAAGAAACCCACCTTCGGCCCAGGGGTTCAAGGAGGCTGAAAGTGAATGGCTGGAAAACCATTTTACAAGCTAACAATAGCCAAAAAAGGGCAGGAGTAGCTATTCTAATATCAGACAAAATAGACTTTAAATGCAAAACTATTGTAAGAGACAAAGATGGACACTACATATTAGTAAAAGGAGTAATCTCTCAAGAAGAGAGAACAATCATCAACATTTATGCACCTAATCGAGGTGCCTCAAAATACGTGCGGCAAACTCTGGAAAAACTAAGAGGAGAAATAAATTCCTCTACAATTATAGCAGGGGACTTCAACACACCACTATCATCATTAGACAGAACATCTAGGCAGAGAATCAATAAAGAAACGAAGGCACTCAACAATACATTAGAAGATTTGGACTTAATAGACATATACAGAACACTACACCCAAATACAGCGGGATTTACATTCTCCTCCAGTGCCCATGGAACATACTCCAAAATAGACCACATGCTAGGCCCCAAAACAACACTCAATGAATTCAGAAAGATTGAGATTATACAAAGTAATTTCTCTGACCACAACGGAATGAAGTTGGAAATCAATAAGGTCCAGAGAAACAGGTTAGGCACAAGGATATGGAAGTTAAACAACACACTCTTAGACAAACAGTGGGTCAAAGAGGAAATTTCAAAAGAAATCAGTAACTACCTTGAAACTAATGAAAACAACAACACAACATATCAAAACCTATGGGATGCAGCGAAAGCAGTCCTGAGAGGGAAGTTCATAGCCATAAATTCATATATTAAAAAAGAAGAAGGAGCTAAAATTGAAGACCTAACTGCACACTTGGAGGAATTGGAAAAAGAAAAACAAACTAAACCTAAAGGAAGTAGAAAACAGGAAATAACAAAGATTAGAGCAGAACTAAATGAAATAGAGAATAAGAAAGCACTGGAAACAATAAACAAAACCAAAAGCTGGTTCTTCGAGAATATCAACAAAATTGACAAACCCTTAGCCAGACAAACAAAGAAAAAGAGAGAACAGATGCAAATACAAAAAATAAGGAATGAGCAAGGTGATATCACTACTGACCCCACAGAAATAAAGAGTATCATAAGAGGATACTTTGAAAAATTATATGCCAACAAGAATGACAATTTAGAGGAAATGGACAAGTTTCTAGAAACCCACAAACAGCCGACATTGATGAAAGAAGAAATAGATGAACTCAACAGCCCAATTACAAGTAAAGAGATAGACTCAGTCATTAAAAACCTCCCAACTAAGAAGAGTCCAGGACCAGATGGCTTCACAGCTGAATTCTACCAAACATTCCGGAAAGAGCTAACACCAATTCTACTTAAGCTCTTCCAAAAAATAGAAGTAGAAGGAATATTACCTAACTCATTCTATGATGCCAACATTACCCTAATACCAAAACCAAATAAAGATACCACAAGAAAGGAAAATTACAGACCAATTTCTCTAATGAACCTAGATGCTAAAATCCTTAACAAAATACTTGCTAATCGCATTCAACAACATATCAAAAGGATTATACACCATGTCCAAGTGGGTTTCATCCCAGGTATGCAAGGATGGTTCAATATAAGAAAATCAATCAATGTAATACACCACATAAACAAACTGAAAGAAAAAAATCACATGATCATCTCTATAGATGCAGAAAAAGCATTCGACAAAATACAGCACTCTTTCCTCATAAAAACACTACAAATAATAGGAATAGATGGAAACTTTCTGAAAATGATAAAGGGTATATATGAAAACCCAAAGGTAACATCATTTTCAACGGTGAAATCCTAAAAGCCTTCCCTCTGAGATCGGGAACAAGACAAGGATGCCCACTATCACCACTCCTATTTAACATTGTCTTAGAAGTACTTGCACGAGCACTGAGACAAGAAAAGGACATAAAAGGCATCCAGATTGGAAAAGAAGAAGTAAAAATTTCATTATTTGCAGATGACATGATCCTATACATAGAAAGTCCTGAGAAATCGACAACAAGGCTTCTAGAACTTATAAAGGAGTTCAGTAATGTTGCAGGCTATAAGATCAATGCTCAAAAATCAGTAGCATTTCTATACACCAATAACCAGCAAACTGAGGAGGAAATCAGGAAAAAAATACCATTTACAATAGTAAACAAAAGAATCAAATACCTAGGAATAAATTTAACTAAAGATGTAAAGGACTTATATACAGAAAACTACACAACACTGTTAAAGGAAATCAAAGAAGACTTAAATAAATGGAAAAATATTCCCTGTTCATGGATGGGAAGACTAAACATCATCAAGATGTCTATCCTACCCAAACTAATCTACAGATTTAATGCAATCCCAATAAAAGTCAACACTATATTTTTTAAGGAACTGGAAAAACTAACCACAAAATATATTTGGAGAGGCAAGAGGCCCCGAATTGCCAAAGATATATTGAAAAAGAAAAATGAAGTTGGAGGTATCACATTACCTGACTTTAAAACATACTACAAAGCTACAGTGATCAAAACTGCATGGTATTGGCACAAGGATAGACCTACTGACCAATGGAACCGGATTGAGAGTTCTGATATAGATCCTCGCATATACAGTCATCTGATATTTGACAAGGCCACGAAACCCACTCAGCTGGGAGAGAGTGGCCTCTTTAACAAGTGGTGCTTGGAGAACTGGATATCCATATCCAAAAGAATGAGAGAAGAATACCATCTCACACCTTATACAAAAATCAACTCAAGATGGATCAAAGATCTAAATATAAGAGCCAAAACCATAAAAACCTTGGAAGATAATGTAGGGAAGCATCTACAGGACCTTGTAATAGGAAATGGTTTCATGAACTTCACAGCCAAAGCACGAGCAGCAAGAGAAAAAATTGATAAATGGGATCTCCTCAAAATTAAAAACTACTGCACCTCTAAGGATGTTATTAAGAAAATAAAAAGGCAACCTACCAAATGGGAAAAAATATTCGGCAACCATATATCTGATAGGAGCCTAGTATCCTACATATATAAAGAAATCCTTCACCTCGAAAATAAAAGGACAAACAACCCATATAAAAAATGGGCCAGTGACCTGAAAAGACACTTCTCCAAGGAAGAAATACAAATGGCTAAAAAGCACATGAAAAAATGCTCAACATCACTTGCTATCAGGGAAATGCAAATCAAAACTACAATGAGATACCATCTTACACCCATCAGAATGGCAGCTATTAAAAAAACAGGAGACACTAAATGTTGGAGAGGATGTGGAGGAATACGAACGTTCATCCACTGCTGGTGGGACTGCGGTATGGTCCAGCCACTGTGGAGGACAGTTTGGCGGTTCCTCAGAAAACTAGCTATAGATCTTCCGTATGATCCAGCAATTCCACTACTGGGTATATACCCAGAAGAACTGTAAACAAAGATACAAACAGATATATGCACACCAATGTTTATAGCGCCATTGTTCACCATTGCCAAAAGTTGGAATCAGCCCTGGTGCCCATCAACAGATGAATGGATAAGCAAAATGTGGCACATACATACAATGGAATATTACTCAGCGGTAAGAAGGAACAAAGTGCTAACACGGAATAACGTGGATGAATCTTGAAGACCTTTTGTTGAGTGAAGCAAGCCAGGCACTGAAGGATGAACAGTATATGACCTCACTGATCTGAACTGAGGAAAGTGAGCAGTCTCTGAGAACCATTGTCTGAAAGATAGGTTAACAAAGGAGAGTAAGAGAAGAGCAGGATTTGAGCCATCTCCCATATGGACATAATCTATGGTAAAGGGATAGAGTGTGGTTGCATGTTGGGGGATGGGGCAGATGAGCAGTGTTGTTCCTGGGTTTGGTGGTACAGCACTGGGGGGTGGATGGATTGGGAAGTGCTGGTTCAAATCCCCAGGGCATGTAACTGTGAATCTTGACATTCCATGGGTTAGGAGAGGGGGGTATCATGGGCCCTGGGTGGCTGGGGAGAAGGGAACAGTCAAGATCTAATTGGATGTTTGGTGGTCATGGGGAAGGTTTTTCATTACCTTTCAGTAATGGACACAGGACATGGTAAATATCATCAAAATTGTTTAACTGTATCATCTCAATTGTAAACTATACTGTAAATCACTGACAATGTTTAGTTGCTATATTTTGCTATCTGCATAACCGTTATAGCAATGCTAACAACCAAAAAAAAAAAAAAGAGGAGGAGTAGTTAATATGGGGTGGGGAAGCAGGGGTGGTTTGGTATCTGGGAGTCTCCGGCACTCCGTGTGTGACTATGCTGTGACCTAAAACTTTTTTGAAAATTAAATGAAAAATTGGGAGACAATGGGGATTGAGAGGAGGAAGGTGTCATGGCACACCAGACATCCGATAACACAGTGATAAAGGGAAGGAAAAAGGGGAAAAAAGAAGAGAGAAAGGAAATAAAAATGAATATATATATATATATATATTTAAAGGCATTTCCTTTGCTTTTTTGCCCATTTTTGAATGTCCCAATCCACTAATTATATTTTATTTTTTTTGTTCTTTGTTTGAATATTTGTTTTTTTTATTCTCTCTCTCTCTTTTTTTTTTTCCCCCCTGAATTTCCTTATGTTTGTCTCTTGCATGTAAGCTTATCACACTTGTTTCTTTTTCCTAGTAAGTGTGTTTGATTATTTTATGAACTAAATGTTCATGGAGGATTTGGATCACAGAAGGGTTACAATGGGTACTGCGGGTGATTATTGGGGGGAGAGTGTCTGGAGGGGGTTCGTGGGGATTGGTTCAACCGAATATGCATGAAAGATATATAAAATCATTCAAAGGATCGGGGGATGGGGCATGGTCACGATGGGTGGATAATCACACAATAAATGAGGGAATCTGAATTCCTAGCCTGGAGAGCTCTGCCACAATCTCCAAGGGAGCAGCAATAGTCCTCTGAGTGTAGGGACAGTGCCTGTCAAAATAGGATGACCCACTGATTTTTTTTTTTTTTTTTTTTTTATTGATGACTACCCTTGTGAGTTTTTGCTCTTGAAAATGAGACTTATCCTGCAGTTGTGGGATGCCTAAGTGTTGCCACCTGAGAGCCTCCTTGTTGCTCAAATGTGGCCTCTCTCTAAGCCAAACTCAGCATATGATTGCATTACCTTCTCCCCAACGTGGGACATGACTCCCGGGGATGAGCCTCCCTGGCAACGTGGGATTAATACCAAGTGCCAACTGGCAGCTTTGTGCAGTGGCAGTATCGTAGCCAATGAGGTTTATCCGAGGCACTATTATTGCTAATTGAAAACTTTTCCCAAGTGCCAACTGGCAACACAACTGGAAAAAGACCTTGAATAAAAGGGGGAAACGGTAAAGACAAATGAGTTCAAGTGGCTAAGAGACTTCAAAGAGAGTCGGGTGGTCATCCCAGAGGTAACTCTTATGCACACCTCAGTAGGATCTCATAGAACATCTAAGTGCCTATCACCCCACTCAGTGGGGTTCCTGAGAGCTCCGGAGACACCCTGGTCTTATATAAGGGGGGATAGCCCCAGAGACTGATGCCTTATCAGTGGGTTCTATTTTGGAATCTGTGCTCCTGAGAGTGACAGAATTAGACTCAAATAAGTCCTCCCTGCACATGGTTCACCAGTCCCTTCTATTCAAACCTACATGTGATGCTGGAGTTCCTTAGGTATACTTCCAGAGACTGGAGCCTCCCGCCTACCTATGTGCCAGGTGTGCATGAAATCTAGGTGGAGCTGCAACTCCTACCCTACAGCTCAATGGACTCATCCAAATCACCTGGTGAGGAGACAACGATGGGAAATGTCCATCCCAGGGAATGGAGAGGGCCTGCATCTGCAGGCAGGATCATCCCACCCACCATATCCATGGGATATAAGCCCTCTCTCACTTGGAGTTGGAGTGGACATCACCATCCCAGTCGCCTCTGGATTGGGGGAAGAACTATGGACTAGAGTGGACTTGATGGTATTCTCTTGCTCACATATGGTGATTCTTGCAATGCAAGAAATTATAACAATGAGGTGGAGCCAGTGGCCACTTGACAGTTTTTGGGTAGGGAGCGGATGAGCAGTTGAAATACAGGGGCTTCTTCGGGAGTTGGAGGTTGTCCTGGGTACTGTTGTGGCAATGGATGTAGGCCATTTTAAATCGGCACACACCACTCAGAACTGAGTGGGAGAGAGTGTGGTCTACAGTGTGAACTGTGGTCTATGGTTGGTGGCAAGGCTCCAGGATGTGTAAGTTCGTTGGGATTGGTGGGCCACACTGTGGGAGATGTTTGTGTGGGATGTGGTGGGAGGTGTGGAAGGTGGGCGGTGTGGGAATCCCAGTGAGTTCTGTGTAGTATTTTGGGTAATCTGAGCACCTCTTAAAATATATGTAGATATATATATATATAAATAGCATTTTTGTAAGCAAATACACATATATGCATTTATAATTATATATCATTTTACAAATGTTTATATGTACTGTGAGAATTTTGATTTTTACCCATAATAAAAAATAAATAAATAAACAAATAAATAAATAAATAAATTCATTACCAGACAATTAAAAAAAAATAAAATAAAATGTTTTAAAATATGTTATTTGGCCAGTCAATAAGAAATAATAAGTGCAGATTTGGATAGGCAAGCAAAGGTG
Source organism: Tolypeutes matacus (assembly GCA_026826555.1). Lineage (NCBI taxonomy): Eukaryota > Metazoa > Chordata > Mammalia > Cingulata > Chlamyphoridae > Tolypeutes > Tolypeutes matacus. Next base: position 1,434,625 of record JAKSZT010000496.1, read on the forward strand.
TTATAATTTCCCCAGTAAACTTTAAAGAATATTAAATAGTACATCTCATCAAAATATATAGAAAAAAAATTGAACAAAAATAGTCAGTCCAAAACAAAGTATTCAGGATTTCCTGGGTTGCCATTTTGGCCTTTGTTCTGGAGCAACCTTATTCATGCATCTTTGGAAGCTGTATCTTTCTTATCCTTCAGAAGCCTGAAGTTTCCAGGGCTGATTTATGTGAGTGAAGCTATATCCACTTCCACAACAATACAGACTTAAGATGAAGGCAGAGAATGTGAGAAAGTTGGTAAAATATTTTCTCTGACCACAAGCGTTGGTTCCTAAAAATAACACTTCTATGAATGTAACTTCATTTTGAGGGAATGTTGTAATTCATCGTCGAGGTAGATGCTCCTGGAATGATCCAAAGATAGTTAGGGACCAAGGGACCTCACTCCATGTGGAATGCAGGCAAGTTTATTTAGGCTGAAGCTGCTTTTTTTACTACAAACTGATAAAAAAATTAAGGCATCCTTCACTAGTTTCTCAGCTTGGTACGTGAGAGCACTGCCTATTTCTGTGTTCCCAGACAATCTTTCTTGGTAAATCAGACCATAACATCTTAGTGTTGTGTTCATTCTATTCTGCCTCCTTCCTCAGATGTCTGCAGTATGCAGTGTCCTTGGAGATATTTACTAATATTTCTCTGCCAGCAAGCATGCTTTTTAAATGCTTAACCCTTTATTCTCTGGCTCTCAGCATCTTTTCCAACAATTCCCAATCACAGGCCAGCAGCCAAGCTCCATGGACAGGGGTTTGAGAGTCAAGGGTTTTAAGCAGAATCTACATTTGGCATGGCTGGCCTTTTCAGCCCTATTAATGTGGGACAGCAGGGCTCTATGAAAGCCTCCTAATACAGTTAAGTGTAACAGAACACCAGTGATCTGGACACCGTAGATAGCATGTAGAGTTTGATTTCCACTAATGTAAGGGGTTTATTTTATTTAATTGATCTGTCACTGATTACCTAAATTCGTTACCCGGAAGCATACTAAGTTGATTCTGAGACATGCTCAAAATCCTTTTTTTCAAAATGTAATTTCTATAGATAAATTTGTGTGATGACCCATTAAATGAGGTTTAAGTTTTTTCCATTCATAATGGGAACCATAATATGGGAGAGGAGTGATACAAAAAGCAATTTCATTCCAAACACACTTCAAACCTTGTTCTAAATTAAAATTATATACCTAATCTCCCATTTGTGTATCAGCCATCTCTAGGTTATTAAGCCTATTATTAATTTGCTCATCTATATATGCCTGCCTATGCCATAACACACTAGCATTATGATGTCAAAGTTTAACATATTTTTGTGTTTGGACATTCTCATGTAGGGCAGTTCCTGCCACAGCAGCGGCTGTAATAATACTTATAAGCCCTAATACAGCAGCTATAAATAAATTTAATCCAATTAAATGTTTACTTTTGCCAAAAATGATTTAGAAAGTGCCAAAAGATTTGGCTCTCAGGGGAAGACTGCCAGCAGTGATTCACGAGTACTGAAAGCCATATTCCACAATGCCATCTTCCTATTAGGACCACAGTAGAACTCTCCTGTAAAACAGATTCTAAAACACAAGTGTAAAGGGAGCAATTGCTGCAGAAAAACTATGTTTGATTAATGCTCACTATTCTTACTATAAAAACAATAGGATCCCATACATTTACTTTTAGAAATTAAGTGGATTTTCTTTTTAAACTGGTAGTATTAGTTTTACTACCTTGCCAATCAAAAATTGGGCTAGTTCCCAGAAAGAATTTCCGGAAATAATTTTTAGTTTTGTTAAGTTTAGTTTCACATCGTTGAAGGATAAATCTTCCCTGATGAGTCCAATTTATTGACGTATTTATACTTATGACATTCCCAAAATTGTAAAAATAATGATAGCTTTCATCAGTTGATTTTGTTGATTTATTAATTTTTCAACTTATGGTTGTGTTTACATTAGGTTTCGGAATCCCTAATAAGGGCCCAATTCTTTACAATTCTATAGAAATGATTAAAGAGCACAACCTCAGATGAAACATAGCATGTATGCCATTTATCTGTTTGTACTATGATTTGGGGGCTTTATACATGGATTGATGTATCCTATACAGTTAGGTATTTAAGAAAAGGCAAGGTTAAATTTTCAATAAATTTCCCTTCCTCCTCAGGTTTTAGAGGAAGGCGAGGATCAACGGGACCAGGAAAATGAAAACACTGATTAATATAAACAGGGTAGGATTTGGCCACCAAGTCAACAATTCTAAAAGAGTTGAATTACTAATATAAGCCCAATATGGATAATTATGTGTACTACTTCCTGCTGTATGTCATGGTAAGCATAACAAGGATTGATAAAGTGACCTTCTGCCTTTTAGAAGTTACCATCTTTTCTGCTTTCTGTGTCAGCTTCTTCGGCTTGTTTATGTCTAGGTTTCAGATGTCTGGACAGGATCCAAAGCTGGTCTCTTTATCTGTAATGATAAGAGTAAAATCTTGACTCTATATCTTAACTTAACTTTGGCCTTATCCCATTGATTATTTTTATGCTTTCAGTAAATTAGTTGTCCAATATTTGTTTCTGTATTATTGGCGGATTTTTGCAAGAAATGCTCTGCTGCTGATGTATATGATTCTGAAAATTGGCTTAAAAATGCATTGTAAATAATGCTTCATATAATTGTATTAGCACCTCACCATTTCTACCCCCCCTTTTTTGTAGCATTTAGAGATGTTTAACTGTTAATTTTTTTATGACAAGTATACATACATTCAGAGGCTTACTAAATCAGGGGATACACTGATATACTTGGCTTATTTTTGGTTAGAGTCCTGGATAGATACAAGATAAATGTTAATATATATTTAGTTTAATAAGCTTATATTGACAATTAGGGTGAGAAACAAATAACATAACTAATTAAAAGATTAAGTCAATATTGAACAAAGTTACAGAATGACAGATTTTTAGAGCAGTCTTATATCTTCTTACCAATATTTAGCTTTTACCTGGAAAGTGTTGAATTGTTGAAGTAGCAACTGATACCAGAGTTTTGGTTGATTGTGTTTAGGATTAATGAATTTGATACTATAGATGCCAACTTGTGAGTAGTTTGCTAATTCTCGAGGAAGGGGCCAGCCTCCTCAGGAAGGAACACAACACTCCCTGGGCAGTACATTTTAAGGTTTATGCATCAATCCCTGGGAGAGTGGCCAGCTCTCCCAGGGAGGAATACAACACCCATTGAAATGCACTTTATATTTTTTAATTTGTTACAAATAATCTTTCATGTGCTTACTATTTTAATTTCCAATATTTTTCCTGAAATGTGAAAAGTGTTAACTAGCAAGGCATTGGTTTGTGGATTAACAAAGTTTTCTGTATGATTCTTTACATTTAGCCTTGAACAATTCTTGCCAGACATATTTTTTAATACATTTAGTTTCAGGACTGTCAAAACTCAAAAGAAGATATTTACATATACATTTAATAAAACACATTTATGTGTAATATACATGTTACTAAATTACATAAGTATGCAATGTATTTTATTTAAGTTTTGATTAGTATTTAAATATATTTTCATAATTTTTAACTATAGATTATACAACAACAGGCATCCAATGAATAAACTTTTATTTCTTAAGCATTTAAGATTCTTAATAGCATAATTAGAATGACCTCAATTTCTTTATTTTGTATAGTTTGAGGCATAGGTAAAAACACATTAGTATTTCCTATTTGGGCTGTGGGGTAATACATTAACTTGTAATTTTAATACTTGCATTGCTTTTGTTGTTAACATTATAATTAGAATTGGGGCTGTTGCTTACAGTGTTGAATATAAACTTGATTTATTGTTGGCTATTTTACAGGAAGGGGAATGTGGGCTGGTTTGACTTGTTTAAGAAAATATTAAAGAAAGCTTTAGCAAGTTTTAAAACAAAGTGATAGTGACAAAACTAGATATTATTTTTTTTGCATCAAACTAGCAATATTTGGGACCACTGCATGCTGCAGTGGTGTTTTTATTTTACTATATTTTACTGTTATGCAGTAATCCGGCAGCCTTTAATGGCTGCTTTCTTTTTGTAATGATAACTAAAAATTATAATTAATAGCATTATATTTTTATTTAATATTATATGGAAACATTATTAAATTTTCATAAATTTTTTACACTTTTAAAGTATTCATATAAACTTTTTGTTCATATAACTTTAATTGTTATAAAATTAGAAAATTTCTTTTAATTATACAACAGTTTTAAATACTTTATTCAACTTATATCACATGAACTTAACTATTTTTAGCATTTTAACTTTATTTAGGTAAAAGACCAACTTATATGTGAGTTTGAAATAAAAGCTATCTTTCAGGATTTGACTTTGAGAAAGCAGGTTCAAATATTGTGCACTTTTTAAAAGTGATAAGACCTGTTTCTCTATGGAAATAATAAGGTTAATGTACAAGAAGCTATTTTGATAAGGTTAGAGTTAGGTTTAGGGTTGATTAGGGTTAGGGTTAGGATTAGGGTTAGTGTTAGGTTAGGGTTAGGTTGGGGTTAGGTTAGGATTAAGGTTACGTTAGGCTTAGGGTTAGGTTAAAGTTAGGGACACTATATGGTTAGCTAATGTTAGTGTTAGGTTTAGGGCTTTTAGGGCTAGTGTATGAGTTAGCATTAGGGTTTCGGCTAGGGTTAGGTTAGGGTTAGGGTTAGGGTTAGGGTTAGTTAGGGTTAGGGATAGGGTTAGAGTTAGGTTTAGGGTTAGGTTTAGTGTTAGGATTATGCTTAGGGTTAGGGTTAGGTTAGGGTTAGATTTAGGGTTAGGGTTAGATTAGGGTTTGGGTTAGGTTAGCGTTAGAGTTAGGGTTAGGTTTAGGGTTAGAGTTAAGTTAGGATAAGGGTTAGGGTTAAGGTTAGTGTTGGGCTTAAGTTAGAGTTTGTTAATATTAGATTTTGGTTTAGGGTTAGGGTTAGTTAAGTTTATGGTAAGGGTTAAGTTTAGGGTTAGATTTAGTGTAGGGTTAGGTTTAATCAGGCTTAGGGTTATGGTGAGGGTGAGGGTAAGGTTTAGGGTTGGGTTTAAGGTTAGGTTTAGGGAGTAATAAACTTAGTTTCTACTTTAGAAAGAATAGAAAGCTATACTGCTTTTGGTAGCTGCCTTAATTTCTGTTACAGGCTGGAGTGAACTGCTCTGTTGCTGACTTGGTAGAGTCGAGCAAGGCTGGAAATGTGTTCATATTATTTGTCTGAGGGCTTTGAGGCAGACCCACTTGGTAGTTTCCTGACTTATTAATGAAACTACCATTTTTTATGATATTTAGAATGGCATCTCTTGACCCAGTGTAAACCTTTTGGCATTTCAGACACACACGAGTTGGTATTGATTTATTATTGCTGCTAATTGGGGCTCTTACACTAGCTTTGGCTTGGCAATCTTTTTTCATATCACCTGGTTTCTCACATTTAAAGGAATTTAAATTATTAACAGCAGGACTACATCCCTTTAGAGCAGCTGCAAGAAGTTTCATGTTATAGGTATTAGGCCCAATGTTTTGGCATGTTTTTACATATTCTGGTAAAGTACTTCCATTTGCATTTATTGGACACAAAGCCTTTTTACACTCACTGTTAGCATTATTAAAACCAACATTAGAATAAGCATTTCTTTAAGATCAGTTTGAGTTAATGTCTTGTTGACTACTTCTTCCATCCTTGCTGCAAATTCAGCATAGTGTTCCATATTTCCTTGCACAATTTTTGAAAATGAATGTACAGCCTGTCCAGGGGTGGAAATTCATCACCAGGCATCTGGGCAGCACAATTGCACTTGTAAAATGGCAATATTACCATATTGAACTTGTTGAGGAATTTCAGCCCATGGAACTGCTCCTAATATTTGTTCAGCAGTAATAGGCACTGGGGGATTTTGCTGTTGATTTCATCTTGCTACAATATTAGCTTCATCAACCCACTAAGTTTTAAATTGTAAAAATTGTGCTGAATTAAGAACTGCCTGAATGAACAAATCCCAATCCCAGGGTATTAATCTGTTTGCTTGTGCCATATCTTGCATCAATTCTGAGTATAAGGAGAATCTACACAATATTGAGTGGTAGATTTTAAAAAAGTTTTGATAGTTTTAAAAGGAATAGGAGCATGCTCATGTTGTACACCCCCTTGGGGATGGTTAGCATCTACTGGAATTTGTGTTACTGTTACTGGAAAAGTAAAAAATATTTGCATAACCTCTGAATTTCCTTCTCTACTTCCCTGTGCTATACTTTTCATAATTGAAGAAGATGGTGCTGGCACAAAAACAGAAACTTTTGGAGGATCATCAAATCTTGTAAAGAATGGAATATTAGATACCTTAGGATGCACAGTCGCTGGTTTAAAAGACAGTCAATCATCTTTTGGAGTGGACAGTTTAACGACTGTTGGAAAATTTGCATAACCTCCCTTTTTCTTTTTATTCTTTTTATTAGACTTGAGTTTATCTATTTTTGCTGGTTCATTAATTTTTTCAGATATATTTTCATTAAAATATCATTAGCTTGTTCTGCTACAGTGTTAGCAGTAACAGTATCCATTTTAATATCTTCATTTTCATCTGATTGTAATGGTTCAACATCAACAGAAATAAGACTATACAAAGACCATACATAACAATGTTTCTGTACAAGAGAAAAGAGTTCTAAATAACTCTAGGGTCGTCACAGATACCCCTGTATTCCTTAACAGGGTCTTCAAAACTTGGAAATGTTCCTCTGAGTCAGCTGATTGCCCATTACCCTGATTATCAAGATTACTTGACGCACCAAGAGAATGCAAGAACCATCTGACCCAGCAGTCCTTGTTTCCGTGGCACTTATCCAGAGAAAATACTAGTTATGCCCCATGTTTGGTGCAATATGTTGTAATTCAATGTGGATGTAGATGGAGTTAGGAATATTACAAAGAAAATTTGGAACCAAAGGACCTCACTCCATGTGAAATGCAGGTAAGATTATTTAGGCTGAGGCTGCTTTTTATACTGCATAGCTGATAACAAAATTAGGCCATCGTTCACTACTTTATCAGGTTGGTACTTGAGAGTGTCTCCTGTTTCTGTGTTCCCAGAACATCTTTCTTGGAAATTCAGACAATAACCTGTTAGTGGTGTGTTCATTCTGCTCTGCCTCCTCCCACTGATGTCTGCAGTATGCAATGTCCATGGAGACATTTACTAATATTTCTCTGCCAGCAAGCATGCTTTTTAAATGCTTAATCCTTTATGCCCTGGCTCTCAGCATCTTTTCCAACAAGGGAATTTGGATCATGTTTACCTAAGCATGAGGGGATCTATGTAAGGAAAAATAATGAGGACAATGAGTTTTGTCAGTTTGCCCTCCATGGTAGTCTTCCCCTTTATGTGTAATGAGTGTTAAGTTTTCTTGTAAATTCAACCTCATGAGATACCTGAGAATTAATCCTTCACAGAAACCATTTGGGATTTCATGAAGTAGGGGATGCTAGTGTCACATCAAATAAACATGCAAGAGTAAAACCCTGTGTATGTAAGTAATATTGGAAATCCTTCAGCCAGGCATTAAATGTCATTGGGCATGAAATATTCATACATTAGTTAGTATTGTAATGAACATGGGAATGCTTCCATCTGAAACAAAACCTCATGTAATGTGAGAAAATTCAAACTAGAGAGAAACCATATGAGTTTCCTGAATGTACGCTGCTCTTTACAGTTATTTTTTACACCTCATTTTGAAATTCATACAGAGGGAAAAGCATAGAAATGAAATACATGTGGGAAAGTTTTCAACCTAACAGAAAACCTCTTTATTCAGTAGAAAATTCTTACTGAAGGGAAATCATATATATGTGGGAAAGCTTTAATTCAAATGTCAAATATCAGATACAAGAGATTTTCTACTGCAAAGAAATCCTATGCATGTAAGGCATGTGAAAAAGCCTTTAGTTACAAATCATACCTCGCAGAACATGAAAAATTCATAATTAACAGAAACAAAATGAATGTAGAGAATGCAGAAAAGCCTTCAGCCAAAAGCAATAGTTCATTAAACATCAGAGCATTCATTGTGGAGAAAAACCCTATGTATGCAATGAATGTGGAAAAGCCTTCAACCAGAAGGAAAACGTCATTAACCCTCTGAGAATACATACTGGAGAGAAACCCAGTGAATGTGATGGAGGTAAGAAAGCTTTCATTCAGAAATCAAGCCTCATTACACACCAGAGAAGACAAACTGGAGAGAAACCCTATAAATGTTAGGAATGTAAGAAAGCATTTAGCAGCAAATCAAAACTCACTAACCATGAGAAAATTCATAGTGAAGAGAAACCCTATATATTAAGGAATGTGGAATAGACTTCAGCCAGAGGCAGTATCTCATTTAACATTACAACATTGATACTGGAGAGAAACCCTGTGAATGTAATGAATGTGAATCTTCAAAGAATCTCCTCCTCCAGTCTGTGTAACTTATTGCCAAACTTTTAAGGAAGTGGCTGTGACTCTGCAATTCGGGGTGTCTTTCTCCTCTTGGAAAAGTGCACTTGCAGTTTGTTCTGAGGTCTGATTCTCCCACATCTTCTTCCACACTCATCTGTGTTCAATTTGTTACCACTAATTTATGCATCAGAACTCAAGATTTCTCTTCATTTATGTAAAGATGGGCATTCCGCTTATTTCAAATTATCCTGGTTGTTTTCACTGGTTCTTCAATCCATCACATTCTGAGTAAGCATTTAAGAAATTACTATTTTAAAAATAATGCTGCCCATTATTGAAGCATTTTCTCATAAGGCACCCTAACCATTTATATTTTTTCAGGTTCTTCACCTGGTTCTGATGTGGATTTAAGTTTTACAGGCACTGAACTACAGTGGTCTGCTTTCTACTTAACTACAATTTCCTTATTATTTTAAATCAGAAATGATCCGTTCATAATTAGATGATATACTTCTAATCTGAAGTGTTTCAAGAAGTTAGAAAATTTATTTATATTCTTAAGTTGTACTCCAATATCTTTCTCATATCTGACAGGGTGTGGGATGGATTTAGCTAGAGAATGCATGTATTTAAAAACAGAAAACTGTACCCAAAAGAATCTGCCAATGCAAATAATTTTGAGGAAGGAGAAATGGGTGCGGAAGCTAGAGATGGTATTTCACTGTTTACCGTAACAGACATAAATTATTTTTATACTCTTTGCATGGATAATTTGGTTACAATTTAAAAGAATTTATGAAAATAGTACACAATGAAATCATACAAATAATTTAATTGAAGATATTGATTTGTATCTGCAACATTACTGGGGGGGCACTTCCCCTCACCCTTTGCAAATACAGTCACCCATAAAGAAAAAGTGCTCACTCCCCTTGGCCCCCTCTCCAGCTGCCTGGATGGGTGGAGGACTCCTTCATCTAGAGTGAGCACGGACCCTTACCAGCATGGACACAACCATGTGAAGGCCACCATAATCTCTACAGATGTCCGGTTAGAGAGATGTTAGCACCACAGAAGAAGATGGACTACCTGCTGTTTACTCTCCAGTGAAACCTGGCTAGTGTGACTCACATCCCTAAGAGAGTCTGTGAGTACTGAGCAGGGCTTTCTCCCTGTGCTCCTTTGTGTATCCAGAGCCTATGATGATGGTTTTCATTGGGGTCTGAGAGTTTGGTTCCCAAACAGAACATCCCTCCTCTGGCTTGGGGGAACTGCAGTTAACACGTGTTACATTCCAGCTAATTCACTGGTTCATCAGGTTCTTCCCATCCAATGCATCCGTTCTCTTCTGGGATTAAAAAGTCTGCATAATTTTCAACACTGTTAAAAGTGTGTTGAAAATTTAATATTTAATTAGTCTGAGAACTATCTGGCATGTACACCCTCTGAGGTTTTCTGCAAAAAATCGCACTATCTCACAACATCACTTCTATTCTTGTCAGTCCTGGATCCCAGGACTTTCTGGGATTCCTGTTATATTTATTAGGTTCTCTGGCCTAATGTTGCTCATTCTGGTGATGTTATTCCTCTAGCCAATGCTGTAATGTGAATTTTGACATTTTCTTCCTGACACCAACTGATTTCATTGCTCTTTCCTTAGCTGACCCAAGATTGGAGAAGGTGAATGTAGAACTGGAAGCAGGAGACATGAGTTTGTGCCTGAGACACAGGAGGGGTACAGTAAGACCAGCCTCCTCAGAGGGTCAATGGTGCAGGCCAAGGGAGGGAGGGAAGGACAAAAGGAGCAGGAGCAGGAAGTCTACACGTTGTGCCCTGACTCCTTTGCCACATCAGACACCAGGTCCCATTCTTTTATCTGCCCCTGCCCACCTGGCCAAGCCCTGCCTGAGGGGCATCTGTAAATTTAGACAATTCCCCAATGTAACTCCCTTGCCTGACCCCCTGTCTTTCAGGCCTTGCTAGCCATGGGCACTTCCCCTTCCATTTTACCAGTAATCTTTCCTGCCAAGGATGGAGACACCCACAGTTTACAGGTGAATTCACTGGGAAGCAGCATCACACCGCCATATGGGAACAGGGCAGACCTCCAACCCTGTGTCCCTACCTGTTTGAGTGTGCCAAGCAATGCCAATGTAAGATACCTGATATAGGTTGCCTTTTGTTGCAACTTATTAGGGTTAAATCTTACAGTTCTGAGGATGTGAAAATGTCCATATCAAGGCATTAATAAAATGCTGTCTTAACAAGGGTCAGCAGCTCCTGGACTCCTGCCAAGGCAAAATGCTGGGCCTGCCTGTTTCTCTCTGCCTTCTCATCCAAACTCATTTTCTCCATGAGGTCAGCACGGGGCTATCAGACACAATTGCTCACACCTCTCCCTTGTCCTCTTGCCTGGATGTCTTCAGCTTCAAGGTGCTCCATGAAGAAGCCTCTGGCCTCTCCCTCAGCCTGTCAGGGTTTCTGTGTCTCTCCACAGCTGTAGGAGATCCTGGAGCCCTCTCCCATATGACAGAGTAAACATGGTAGCATTATTTCTCTCTGTGTTCAATGTATGTAGGACTTAAGCACACAGCAATGGGTGAGAAAGAACATACTTTTCCAGCGTCCACACAAGACTCAAATGAGGGCATTAACACTGGGCACAGGGATCAGGAGGGGTCTCCTAAGTGTGGGAGAAATGGGAACTCATAAAACAGTGACTGTATATAGGGTGAGGCCATCATTGGGTAAAATGGAGTGCTGACCACAAGTGCACTAGTTCCTAGAATGGTCCACAAAAGAACTCAATATACTGTGCTTTCTCCACCAAATCTTAGCTCCAAAATCAGGTGTGTAACTCAGAGAGGTGTGCCATTATTCCCATTCCCAGAACCAGAGGGCACATATTTTGCCTGGGAAGTGGGGGTGCAGGAAGCAGGCTGTAAAACTGAAAGCCCCTAATTTATTCTCCAAAGAACTGATTGCATTTACAACAGAATGGAGAAATTCGACCCTAAGGGTGCTCCCAGAAACAGTGGAGATTGTGGAGGGCCTGAGATTTAATTTATCTCAATCCATCAGGAAGAAGTGAAATAAATATTTTACAGATGAGTTAAAACTAACACCGTTTGCTAGCAGCAACTCACTTTAAAGGAAGTTCTTTCAAGCAGAAAGAACATAATTTCAGAAGATTCAATATTCAGGATGGATTTAAGAATAATGTCTGTTTATTGAATTATATATCTAAATGACTTTTGAGTGGATAAAGTAATAATGATATCCATGGCCTAGGACATCAATAAAGTGTTAAGATACATGATAAAATAATATTTAGCATAAGATGGGTAAATTTATATGTAGAAGTTTGATATCATTATGAATTCCAAAAATATTTGATTATGTTTGTAAACTGATGTGTTAATCTGCGCATGAGTAAGTTTCGGTAAGGGCATTGACTTTGCCACAGTTGGTAGAATGTTGAGCCATGCCCATTGGTGGTTGGGGTCTCAAACATAAAAAAGCACACAAAGCACAGAGTTGGAGTAATTTTTCATGTTGATGTTCTGATGAGCATGGGCAGAATGCCCTGGGGAAAATAGATGAGCCATTCACCTGACAGTTCATAGCTGGCCTTGTGGAGAGGGGCAAGGCTTAGAGAGCCACATAGTCTACACCTGACCTTGTGGAGGAAATAGAGGAACTGAGCCAGAGAGAAACACAGCCCTGAGTAGAGAGGAACCCAAGAAGCTTGATCCCCAGCAAATGTCAGAAGCTGTTTTGCTCCAAAATGGGCTAACAGACTTTCATGGAGGAAGAAACTTATCCTTTATGGCCTGGTACATATAAGTATCTACCACAAAAAAATACCCTTTATAAAGATCAACAGATTTCTGGTATTTTGCATCAGCACTCCTTTGGCTGATTAATACAGGATAAAAAATGTTTTAAAATACATTATTTGGCAGGTCAATAACAAATAATAAGTGCAGATTTGGAAAGGCAAGCAAAAGTGTTATCATTTCCCTGGTAAACTTTAAAGACTATTAAATAGTACATCTCAACCAAATGAACGGAAGAAAAAAAATTGAAGAAAAGTAGTCAGTCCAAAACAAAGTGTTCATAATTTCCTGGGTTGCCTTTTTGGCCTTTGTTCTGTGGTCACCTTACTCGTGCATCTTGAAAGCTGCAAATCATTCAGAAGCTTGGAGTTTCCAGGATTGATTTATAGGGTGTTATTTTGTCCCATCATAAATCAAGTGCTGTACCACTTCCCCATTTCCTAGTTATGAAGTCACCAAACTGGATGTCATGCTCATTTGAAGCAAGAGCCATTAATGATAGAGCAACTAAAAAGGAGATATTGTTGCATTTCCCAAATTGAACGCTTAGATGATTGATATTGGATCATTACTCTTTTCTAATGAATGCATTCAATGCTATAAGTTTCCCTCTAAGCACTGATTTTGCTGTACCCCACAAACCATGAAGAATCATACTACATTATGAAGCAGAAAGAACCAAATAACCAAAGGCTTGTGAGTGAAGCTATTTCCGCTTCCACAACAGCACAGACTTCAGATGAAAGCAGAGAATGTAAGAAAGTTGGGAAAATATTTTCTCTGACTGCAAGCATTGTTTCCTAAATAACACTTCTATGAATGTAACTTCACTTTGAAGGAATTTGCATCATGCTTACTTAAACATGAGGGAATCTATGTAAGGGAAAAAGAATGAAGAAAATGAATTTTGCCAATTTGCCCCACAAGATAGTTCTCCCCTTTGAGTGTAATGAGGGTGAAATTTTCTTGGAAATTCAACCTCACGAGATACCTGAGAATTAATCCTTCAAGGAAACATTTGTGATTTCATTAACTTGGGAAAGTGAGAGTCAAGCAAGGGAACATGCATGTGTAAAACCCTGTGTATTAAAGAATATTGGAAATCCTTCAGCCAGACATTAATTCTCATTGAGCATGAAATATTCATACATTAGTTAGTATTGTAATGAACATTGGAATTCTTCCATCTGAAAAAAAAACCTCATGGAATATGAGAAAATTCACACTAGAGAGAAACCATATGAGTGTCCTGAATGTAGTCTGTTCTTTACAGTCGATTTTTCTCATCATTTTAAAAGCCATACAGGGGAACAAGCATAGAAGGGTAATACATGTGGAAAAGTTTTCAACCTGACAGAAATCCTCTTTATTCAGCAGAAAATTCTTACTGAAGAGAAATCATATATATGTGGGAAACTTTAATTCAGATGTTAAAATCTCAGATACGAGAGATTTCCTACTGCCAATATCATTCTATATCTGACAGGGTGTTGGATGTATGAAACTAGAGAATGAATGTATGAAAAAACAGAAATGTGTTCCCAAAAGTGTCTGCCAATGCAGATAATTCTGAGGAAGGATGAATGGGGGTTTAAGCTATAAAAGGAAGTTGGCTGTTTGCCATAAAATATGTAAATTATTTTTATGCACTTTGCTTGGATAATTTGGTTATAATTTAATAGAAATTATGAAAATAGTACACATTGAAATCATACACATTATTTGAATTGAAGATATTGATTTATATCTGCAATATTACTGGGGGGGGGCAGTTACCCTCACCCTTTGCAAATACAGTCTCCCATAAAGGAAAACTTCTCACTCCCCTCGGCCCCCTCTCCAGCTGCCTGTATGGTTAGAGGCCTCTTTCATCAATATTGAGCATGGAGCATAACCAGCATGGACACGACTGTGTGAAGGCCACCATGCTCTCTATACGTGTCCAGGTAGAGTGCTGTTAGCACCACAGAAGAAGATGGACTTCCTTCTTCTTACTCCCCAGTGAAGCCCGGCTAGAGTGACTGATGTCAATAAGTCAGGCTTTGAGTGCTGAGCAGGGCTTTCTCCCTGTGCTTCTTTGTGGATCCAGAACCTATGATGATGGTTTTCATTGGGGCTCTGAGAGTTTGGTTCCCAAACAGGACATTACCTCTCTGGCTTGGGGGAACTGCAGTTAACACATGTTACATTCCAATTTCTTCAGTTGTTCATCAGCTTCTTCCTATCCAACCCCTCCGTTATCTTCTGGGATTGAAGAGGTCTGCATCATTTTCAACACTGTTAAAAATGTGTTGAAAAATTTATATTTAATTAGTCTGAGAACTATCTGGCATCTGCACCCTCTGAGCTTTTCTGCAAACATTCACACTATCTCACAACCTCACTTCTATTCTTGTCAGCCCAAGGTCCCAGGATTTTCTGGGATTCCCATTCTACTTATTAGGGTCTCTGGCCTAATGTTGCTCATTCTGGTGATGTTATTCCTCTAGCCAATGCTGTAATGTGAATTTTGACATTTCCTTCCTGACACCAACAGCTTTCATCTTGGCACTGCTCTTTTTTTGGCTGCCCCAAGGTTTGAGATGGTGAATCTAGAACTGGAAGCAGGAGACATGTGTCTGTGCCTGAGACCCAGGAGGGGTACAGAAAGAGCAGCCTCCTCAGAGGGTCAATGCTGGAGGCCAAGGGAAGGAGGGAAGGGCAAAAGGAGCAGGAGCAGGAAGTTCTTATCTCTGCCTTGACTACTCTGCTGCATCAGACCCCAGGTCCCATGCTTTTATCTGCCCCTGCCCACCTGGCCAACCCTTGCCTGAGGCACATATATCATACTGGGGCATCTGTGATTTTATACTAGTCCCCAAACTATTTGACTCTCTGGCCTGACTCCCTGTCTTTCAGGCTTTGCTGGCCAAGACAATTTCCCCCTCCATTTTACCAGTAATCATTCCTGCCAAGATAGAGACACCCACAGTTTACAGGTGATTTCACTGGTCAGCAGTATCACACTGCCATTGGGGAACACGGCAGCTCTCCAACCCTGTGTCCCTAGCTGTTTGAGTTTGCCAAGCACTGCCAATGAAAATACCTGAAATAGGTTGTCTTTTATTGGAACTTATTCAGGTTAAAGCTTACTGTTCTGAGGATGTGAAAATGTCCAAATCAAAGCATCATTAAAAATGCTGTCTTAATAAGGGTCAGCTACTCCTGGACTCCTACCAAGGCAAAATGTTGGGTCTGCCTGTTTCTCTCTCCCTTCTCCTCCAAAATCACTTTCTTCATGAGCTCAGCACTGGGCCATCAGACACAATAGCTCACACCTCTCCCTTCTCCTCTTGCTTGGATGTCTTCAGTTTCAAGGTGCTCCACAAACAAGGCTCTGGCCTCTCCCTCGGCCTGTAAGTGTTTCTCCACAGTTGTAGGAGATCCTGGAGTCCTATCCCACATGGCAGAGTAAACATGGCAGCACTCTTTCACTCGGTGTTCCATGTATGTAGGAATTCAGCACAATGATTGTGGTCCATTCTGGTGCCTGAAATCTAATCAGAGGTTCTAAGATAAACTAAAGCAATCTAAAAAATAGTAACCAAATCGAAAGGTCCCTTATCTGAATCTCACCATAATATCCTACATACAAAAGGCTTAAAAACACAGCAATGGGTTAGTAAGAACATACGTTTCTGGGGTCCTCACGAGACCCCAGGGCACAGGGATCAGGAGGGGTCTCCTAATTCTGGGAGAAATAGGAACTCATGTAGCAGTGGCTGTATATACTGTGAGGCCATCATTGAGCTAAATGGGGTGCTGACCACCATTGCAATGGTCCCTAGAATGGTCCCAAGAAGAACTCATTATACTGTGCTTTATCCACCAAATCTTAGCTCCAAAATCAGGTGTGTAACTCAGAGAGGTGCACCATTATTCCCATTCCAAGCACCAGAGTGCACATATTTTGCCTGGGGGGTGGGGGTGCGGGAAGCAGGCTGTAAAACTGAAAGCCTCTAATTTATTATCCAAAGAACTGATTGCATTTACAACAGAATAGAAAAATTTGACTCTAAGGGTGCTCTCAGAAGCATTGGAGATCATGGAGTGCCTGGGATTTAATTTATCTCAATCCTTCAAGAAGAAGTGAAATAAATATTTTACAAAGGAGTAAAAACTAATATGATTTGCTGGCAGCAACTCACTTTAAATGAAATGTAAAAGAATATTCTTCAGGCATAAAGAAAATTATCTCAGAACGTTCAAGATTCAGGATGTATTGAAGAATAATATCTTTAATTAAATTAAATATCGAAATGACTATTGAATGGATAAAGTAATAATGATATCCGTGGCCTAGGACATCAATAAAGTGCTAAAATACACCATAAAATAATATATAGCATAAGGATGGGTAAATTTATATGTAGCAGTTTGATATCATTATGAATTCCAAAAGTAGATATTTGATTATGTTTGTAAACTGGTCTGTTAATCTGGGCGTTAGTAAGTTTTGATAAGGGATTGACTTTGCCACAGTTGGTAGAGTGTTGAGCCCTGACCCTTGGTGGGTGGGGTCTGAAACAAACAAAAAAAACACATGGCAAAGCACAGAGTTGGAATAATTTTTTTATGTTGGAGTTCTGATTTGCAAGGACAGAATGCCCTGGGGAAAAGAGATGAGCCATTCACCTGACAGTTCACAGCAGATCTTGTGGATAGGAAAGGCTTAGAGAGCCACATAGTCTACAGCTGACCTTGTGGAGGAAACAGAGGAGCTGAACCCAGATGGAAATGCAGCCCTGAGTAGAGAGGAACCCAAGAAGCTTGATCCCTGGCAAATGTTGGAAGCTAAATGTCTTGCTAAATGTCGGGCTAACAGACTTTGGTGAAGGAAGAAACTTATCCTTTATGGCCTGCTAACTGTAAGCGTCTATATCAAATAAATTCCCTTTATAAAGACCAACAGATTTCTGGTATTTTGCATCAGCACCCTTTTGGCTGATTAATACAGGATAAAAATATTTTAAAATACATTATTTGGCAGATCAATAACAAGTAATAAGTGCAGATTTGGAAAGGCAAGCAAAAGTATCATTTCCCTGGTAAACTTTAAGAATATTAAATAGTGCATCTCATCCAAATGAATGGAAGAAAAAAAATTGAAGAAAATAGTCAGTCCAAAACAAAATGTTCAGGATATCCTGGGTTGCCTTTTTGGCCTTTGTTCTGTGGCCACTTTACTCGTGCATCTTGTAAGCTTCAAATTTCTTATCATTCAGAAGCCTAAAGGTTCTAGGATGGATTTATGGGGTGTTATTTTGTCCCATCATAAATCAAGTGCTGTACCACTTCCCCATTTCCTAGTTATGAAGTCACCAAACTGGATGTGATGCTCATTTAAAGCAATAAGAGCCATGAATGATAGAAGAAATGAAAAGGAAATGTTGTGCTTTCCAAATTGGACGCTTAGATGATTGTTATTGTATCATCCCTCTTTTCTAATGAATGCATTCAATGCTATAAATTTCCCTCTAAGCACTGATTTTGCTGCACCCCACAAACTATGAAGAATCATACGACATTAAGAAGCAGAAAGAACCAAATAACCAAAGGTTTGTGAGTGAAGTTATATCCACTTCCACAGCAGTACAGACTAAAAATGAAAGCAGAGAATGTAAGAAAGTTGGGAAAATATTTTCTCTGACTGCAAGCATTGTTTTCTACCTAACACTTTTGTGAATGTAACATCACTTTGAAAGAATTTGCATCATGCTTACCTAAGCATGAGGCAATCTATGTAAGATAAAAAGAACTAAGACAATGAATTTTGCCAATTTGCCCCACAAGTTTGTCCTCCCCTTTGAGTGTAATGAGGGTGAAATTTTCTTGGAAATTCAACCCCATGAAATATCGGGGAATGAAGCCTTCAGAGAAACCATTTGGGATTTCATCATTCTGGGAAAGCGAGAGTCATAGCAAAGGAACATGCAGGAGTAAAACCTTGTGTATTAAGGAATATTGGAAATCCTCCAGCCAGGCATTAAATCTCATTGAGCATGAAATATTCATACATTAGTTAGTATTGTAATGAACATGGGAATGCTTCCATCTAAAACAAAACCTCATGGAATGGGAGCAAATTCAAATTAGAGAGAAACCATATGAGAGTCCAAATTTATTCTGCTCTTTACACCTATTTTTTACATCTCATTTAAAAATCCCTACAGGATGACCTCCGGACTCTCTTTGAAGTCGCTTAGCCACATGAACTCATTTCTCTTTACCTTTTTCCCCTTTATTCAAGGTCTTTTTCGAATCATGTTGCTGTTGGCACTTGATATTAATTCCTTGTTGCCAGGGAGCTTCATCCCTAGGAGTCTTGTCCCAATTTGGGGGGAAGGTAATGCATTCATATCCTGAGTTTGGCTTAGAGAGGCCTGATTTGAGCAAGAAGGAGGCTCTCAGGGGGTAATCCTTAGGCACCCCATAAGAGTAGACTAAGTTTCAATTACAAAAGCAAAGACTCATAAGGCTAGTCATCAATAACAAGCACCCATCAGTGGGCCATCTTCTTTTGCCAGACACTGCTCCTGCACTCAGGGGACTGTTGCTACTTCCTTGAAGAATGTGGCAGAGCTCTTCAGGCTTTTGATTGATTGTCTACCTACATGCCCCACCCCTTGATCATTTGAACAATTTCATATATCTTTCATGTATATTCAGATGAACTTACTCCCATGAATCTCCCATCCCAGACACCACCCACCAAGGATCCTGTGCAGCCCCCACTGTAACCCTTCTGTGATCTAAACCTTCCTTGAACATGAAGCCCATATAACAAACAAATACAATTAATAGGATAAAGAAATAATAATGATAAGCTCTAATGCAAGGGATAAATACTAGGAAATTCAGAAGAAAAAAAACTAAAGTAAA
Source organism: Tolypeutes matacus (assembly GCA_026826555.1). Lineage (NCBI taxonomy): Eukaryota > Metazoa > Chordata > Mammalia > Cingulata > Chlamyphoridae > Tolypeutes > Tolypeutes matacus. The sequence continues at coordinate 1,453,894 of JAKSZT010000496.1, forward strand.
AATAAAATATAATTAGCAGATTGGGACATTCAAAAAAATGGGAAAAAGGCAAAAAATCTTTTAAAAAATATTCTTTTTTCCTTTTATTACTGTATTATTGGATGTCTAGTGTTCTGTGACACCTTCCCCCCTCATTCCCCATTGTCTCCCAAATTTTCATTTAGTTTTCAAAGAAGTTTTAAGTCACAGCAAAGTGACACAAGGAATACTAGAGACTCCCACATACCCAACTTCCCTCATCCTTCCCCACCCCTTATTAAAACCTTTTTTAAAAATGGATGTTAGCATTGTTATAACTGTTATACAGATAGTAAAATATGGCAACTAAACATTGTGAATGGTTTGCAGTATACTTTACAATTTAGATGGTACAGTTTAATGATTTTTTATGCTATTTACCATGTCCTGTGTCCATTACTGTAAGGTAATGAAAAACCTTTCCCATGACCACTAAATACCCCATTTGATTTTAACTGTTCCTTCCTCCCCATACCCCTGGGGCATATGACACTCCCCCGTCTTGACTCATGGAATGACAAGATTCATAGTTACATGCCCTGGGTATTCCAACCTGCCCTTCTTATTCTAACCATCTTCAACCCTGCACCACCAAAACCAGTACTATCACAACCCATCTATCCTATCTTTCAATATGCAACTATACTCTATCCATTTACCGTATATTATGTCCATATGGGTGAAGACTCACAGCCTACTCTTCTCTTTCTCTTCCCTGTTAAACTCTCTTTCAGACAATGGTTCTCAGAGGCTGCTGACTTTCCTTATTTTAAATCAGTGATGTCATATACTCTTCATCCTTCAATGCCTGACTTGCTTCACTCAACATAAGGTCTTCAAGATTCATCCACGTTATTCCTTATTTTAGCACTTTTTTCCTTCTTACAGCTGAGTAATATTCCGTTGTATGTATGTACCACAATTTGCTTATCCATTCATCTGTTGATGGGCACTGGGGCTGATTCCAACTTTTTGAAATGGTGAACAATGCCGCTATGAACATTGGTGTGCATATATCTGTTCATGTCTTGGCTTTCAATTATTCTGGGTATATACCAAGCAGTTGAATCACTGGAACATACAGAAGATCTATTGTTAGTTTTCTGAGGAACCACCAAACTGTCCTCCACAGTGGCTGGACTGTTCCACAATCCCACCAGCAGTGGATGAGTGTTCTTACTCCTCCACATCCTCTCCAACAATTAGAGTCTGCTGTTTTTTTAATAGCTGACATTCTGGTGGGTGTAAATGGTATCTAATTGTAGTTTTGATTTGCATTTCCCTGATAGCAAGTGATTTCGAGAATTTTTTCATGTGCTTTGAAGCCATTTGTATTTCTTCCTTGGAGAAGTGTCTTTTCAGGTCACTTGCCCATTTTTTAAATGTGTTGTTTGTCTTTTTATTTTCAAGGTGTAGAATTTCTTTACATATGCAGGATATTAGGCTCCTATCAGATATATGGTTGCCAAATATTTTCTCCCATTGGGTAGGCTGCCTTTTTATTTTCTTAATAATGTCCTATGAGGTGCAGAAGTTTTTAATTTTAATGAGATCCTATTTATCTATTTTTTCTGTTGGTGCTCATGCTTTGGCTGTGATGTTCATGAAACTGTTTCTTATTACAAGGTCCTGTAGATGCTTTCCTACATTATTTTCCAAGGTCCTTATGCTTTTGGCTCTTATATTTAGATCTTTGATCCATCTTGAATTGATTTTTGTATAAGGTGTGAGATGGTATTCTTCTCTCATTCTTTTGGACATGGATATCATGTTCTCCAAGCACCACTTGTTAAAGAGGCCATTCTCTCCCAACTGCATCAGCTTGGTAGCCTTGTCGTATATCAGATGACTGTATATGCCAGGATCTATATCAGAACTCTCAATTCGATTCCATTGGTCAGTAGGCCTATCCTTGTGCCAATACTATGCAGTTTTGATCACTGTAGTTTTGTAATATTTTTTAGAGTCAGGTAATGTGATACCTCCAACTTCATTTTTCTTTTTCAATATGTCTTTGGAAATTCGGGACCTTTTACCTTTCCAAGTATATTTTGTTGTAGTTTTTCCAATTCCTTAAAAAATATAGTGTTGATTTTTATTGGGATTGCATTAAATCTGTAGAGTAGTTTGGGTAGGATAGACATCTTAAAGATGTTTAGACTTCCAATCCATGAACAGGCAATATTTTTGCACTTGTTTGTTTTCTTTGATTTCCTTTAACAGTGTTGTGTAGCTTTCTGTATATAAGTTCTTTACATCTTAGTTAAATTTATTCCTAGGTATTTGATTCTTTTAGTTACTACTGTAAATGGCATTTTTTTTCTTGAGTTCCTCCTCTGATTACTCGTTATTGGTGCACAGAAATGCTCCTGATTTTTGAGCATTGATCTTATAGCCTGCAACATTACTGGCCTCCTTTATATGTTCCAGAAGCTTTGTTGTAGCTTTCTCTGGGCTTTCTACGCATAGGATCATGTCATCTGCAAATAATAAAATTTTTATTTCTTCTTTCCAAATCTGGATGCATTTTATATACTTTTCTTGATTTGGTGCTTGAGCAAGTACTTCTAAGTCAATGTTAAATGAGAGTGGTGATAGTGGGCATCCTTGTCTTTTTCCCAATCTCTGAGGGAAGGCTTTTAGGATTTAATCATTGGAGATGAGTTAGCTTTGGGTTTTTCATATATACCCTTTATCATATTCAGAAAATTTGCTTCTACTCCTATCTGTTGCAGTGCTTATAACAGGAAAGACAACTGTATTTTGTTGAATGCTATTTCTGCATCTATAGAAATGATCATGTGGTTTTTTTCTTTCAGTTTGTTTATGTGGTGTGGCAGTTTGATGTAACTATGAATTCCAAAAATATAATTGAATCATGCTTGTAAACTGATCTGTTAATCTAGGCATGATTAGGTTAGGATTAGGGTGTTTTGCCCCACCCCTTGGTGGGTGGGGAATTGAATATAAAAGGCAAGGCAAAGAACAGAGTTGAAGCAGTCTTTTGAGAAACAGTTTTGATGTTGGAAAGAAGGCCCCAGGGGAAGAGAAGCAAGCCATTTGCCTGATCCTCTACAGCTGAACTTGTGGAGGAAACAGGAGCTAAGCCCGGAGAGTAATGCAGCCCCTGGAAGAGTGGAAACCCAGAAGCCTGAACCCTGGCAAACACCTGCAGCTGTCTTGCTCTAACACGTGGCAATGGACTGTAGTGAGAGAAGAAACTTAACACTTTATGGCCTGGTATCTGTGGACTTCTACCCCAAATAAATACCCTTTATAAAGACCAACTTATTTTTGGTATTTCACATTAGCACTCCTCTGGCTGACTAATACATGTGGTGTATTCATTGATTGATTTTCTTATATTGGACCATCCTTGCATGCCTGTGATGAAACTCACTTGGTCATGGTGTATAATCCTTTTGTTGTGTTGTTGAATGCAATTAGCAAGTATTTTGTTGAGTATTTTAGCACCGAATTTCATTAGAGAAATTGGTCTGTAATTTTCCTTTCTAGCGGTATCTTTGTTTGGTTTTGATATTAGGGTAATGTTGGCATCGTAGAATGAGTTAGGCAATATTCCTTCTATTTCTATTCTTTGTAAGAGGGTAAGTAGAATTGCCGGTAGCTCTTTCTGGAATGTTTGGTAGAATTCAGCTGTGAAGCCATCTGGTACTTGGCTCTACTTAGTTGGGAGGTTTTTGATGACTGAGTCTATCTCTTTACCGTAGTTGGACTGTTGAGTTCATTAATTTCTTGTTTCATCAATGTAGGCTGTTTGTGAGTTTCTAGAAACTTGTCCATTTCCTCTAACTTATCATTCTTGTTGACATATAATTTTTCAAAATATCCTCTTATGATGCTCTTTATTTCTGTGGGGTCAGTAGTGATATCTCCTTGCTCGTTCCTTATTTTGTGTACTTGCATCTGTTCTCTCTTTTTCTTTATTAGTCTGGCTAAGGGTTTGTCAATTTTATTGATATTCTCGCAGAACCAGTTTTAGGTTTTGTTTATTTTTTCTAGTGCTTTCTTATTCTCTATTTCATTTTGCTCTTCTCTAATCTTTGTTATTTCCTTCTTTCTACTTCATTTAAGTTTAGTTTGCTGTTTTTTTCCAGTTCCTTCAAGTTTGCTGTTTGGTCTTCAATTTTAGCTCTATCTTCTTTTTAAATATATGTATTTATGGCTATGAACTTGAACTTCCCTCTCAGGACTGCTTTCGCTGCATCTCATAGGTTTTGATATGTTGTGTGATCATTTCCATTAGTTTCAAGGTAGTTACTGATTTATTTTGAGATTTCCTCCTTTACCCACTGTTTGTCTAAGTGTGTGTTGTTTAATTTCCATATCCGTATGCCTAACATGTTTCTCTGGCCCTTAGTGATTTCCAATTTCATTCCATTGTCATCAGAGAAATTACTTTGTATAATCTCAAACTTTCAGAATTCATTGAGTGTTTTTCTGTGGCCTAGCATGTGGTCTATCTTGGAGTTTGATCCATGTGCACTCGAGAAGAACATAAATCCTGATGCATTTGGGTATATTGTTCTGTATATGTCTATTAAGTCCAGGTCCTCTAATGCATTGTTGACAGTCTTTGTGTCTTTGTTGATTATCTGTCTAGATGTTCTGTCTAATGATGATAATGGTGTAATAAATTCCCCTGCTATAATTGTGGAGGCATTTATTTCTTCACTTAGCTTTTCCAAAGTTTGCCTCATGAATTATGAAGCACCCTGTTTAGGTGTAAATGTTTATGATTGTTCTCTCTTCTTAAGAGATTACCCCTTTTACTGATATATAGTGTCCATCTATATATTTTGTCTGATATTAGAATACCTACTCTTGCCCTTTTTTTAGGCTATTGTTAGCTTGTAAAATTGTTTTCCAGCCATTTACTTGTAGCCTCCTTGAATCCCTGGGTCGAAGGTGGGTTTCTTGTAGACAGCATATAGATGGATCATATTTCTTTATCTATTCTGTCAATCTGTGTCTCTTGAGTGGTGAATTTAATCGATTAACATTCAGTGTTATTACTCACAATGAACTTCTTACTTCAGCCATATTTTCTTCGGAGTAATGTATGTCATATGTTGTCTTGTTTCTGTTTTTGTCTTTTTAGTTGTTTTTAAACTCTCTTAACTCTTGATTTTTCCTTTCAACTTATAGAACTTCCTTTAGTATTTCTTGAAGTGCCAGTTTCTTAATGACATACTCTCTTAATTTCTGTTTATCTGTGAATATTTTGAAATCTCCATCAATTTTGAATGTCAGTTTTGCTGGATATAAGATTAGTGGCTGGAAGTTTTTTCTTTTAGTACTTTGACTATGTCATGCCAGTGTCTTATTTCCTCCATGGTTTCAGATGAGAAATCAGCACTTAATCTTATTGTTTGTCCCTTGTATGTGATGGTTCACTTTTCTCTTGCTGCCTTGAGTATTTTCTCTGTGTATTGAGCATTGGACATTTTGACAAGTATATGTTTTGAAGTTGGCCTGTCGTGATTTATACTGTTTGGGGTGTGCTTTGCTTCCTGGATCTGCACATACATCTCTCTCAATAGGGTTGGGAAGTTTTCAGCCATTATTTCCTTCAACACACCTTCTGTTCTCTTTCCCTTCTCTTCTCCTTCTGGGATGCCCATAATATTTATGTTTGTGTGTTTTGTGTTGTCAGTTAAATCTCTGAGTCCCTGATGGATGTTTTATATTTTTGTCTATCTATTCTACTATCTGTTTGATTTCAGCTGTATTGTCTTCCAAATCACTAATTCTTTCTTCTGTCTGTTCAATTCTGCTGTTATATGAATCCAGCATCCTTTTGAATTCTTGGATTGTGCCATTGATCACCATCATATCTGTTATCTTTTTGCATATGTTTACAATTCCTTTAGTGTGTCCTTCCAGGGTCTTCTTTATATCCTTAATCTCTTCTTTCACTTCAATAAGTAGTTTCATGATATTTTGGGGGGAATCTAGATTAGTTGTTCGATGTTCTGTAGATATTCCTTGTTTTCAGTTCGTTCATTGGAGTGGTCCATGTCTTCTTGTTTCTCAGTGTGGTTTGTAATTTTTGGTTGCCCTCTATTCATCATTATATCTTGCTGGGTTTATTCAGTTGATTAGCTTCTCTCTCTCCTCCTGAGGTTTATTTAGTTGGTGGTTCTGTGTATGTGTGTTAAGTTTTCTCTTTGACAATTTTTCTTCTTATTTTGTTTCCTTGCTTCTTTCTTTGTTACCTTGAAGGTAAAAAATTAGTGCCAGAGGAATTGAAAGATATGAGAAAGGAAGAAGGATAATAGTAATATTGATAAAAGTTAGAAGAGGGGCCCTATACGACTTACTGAAATGAATATTTAACTTGTGTAGCAGTGTACCGTAACATGAAATAAAAGTGGAGTACCTGCAATGGACTGGGGAACCAAATAGAGGAATATATATATAATGATTTAGAAGGATAGAATGATGAGGAGGGAGAGAAAGAGTAAAGAAAGGGCTAAAAAAGCTAATATTAATAAAATAAGAAGAAAACAAAAAAGATAGAATAGAAATTGTCACCCTTAAGTTGTGGGCTAATGAAAAAGTGTAGTGTCTAAGAACCACAACAGAAAGAGAGATGAAGGAAGGATAAGAGATAGCTTGGGATACAATATCAATATAGACAGGGAATGGGAAATCATTGAAGAAGAAGAACAACATAGAAGAGGTATGCTAGGAGCACTTAATTTTTAAGAAAATGAAAGAAAACATAATGTGGGGAAGAAAGAGAAAAGAAAAGCAAGAGAAAACAAATAAACAGAGAAAAAGCAAACAACCACACCAGCAAGCAGTCAAACAAAGCTAAGGAGGAAATTTTCCTTCTAGGGTCCTTGTGGATCCTCTCAGCCTGCTTGTGTTTTTTCAATTTCTCTTCCGGGCTTTATCTGCAGGTTTTGAGGCAGATTTTCAGCATTAAACTAAACTAAGAAAAAGAATTCAGTTTTAAAAGTGACTGTCTCTTTTTTTTTTTTTTTTTTTTTTTTTTTTTTTTGGCAATATAAGGGACCCAAAAGAAATTCTCTGCTAGATCACCCCTTCACTGAGGGGACCCTAAATATGCTCATGGAAACTAATCAAGCCCTTCCCACTTCCTGGTCTCCCCAGGGGAGTGAAGCTATGATGTTTGTCAGGGTAGAGTGATAAAATTGGCTGACTCTGCCCCCTCTAGATCCAGGCCTTAGTGTCAGTGGGCTGCTGGGTAAATCAATTTTCCTCAGCAGATTCACCTCTCCCCTCAGCCTGGCGCTGTTTCAAGCTGGCTAATCTGATCCCCAGTGCTATGAGGGTGTCCATGCAGCCAAATCCACAGAAGTTAAACCCCTCTAAACCTTCTGTTAGAGCCCTCCCTCCCTCAGAGAATGCTGACTCAAACTGGGGGCATGAGTCACGGTTGCAGGGTTCATGGCTCAAACCAGTCACTGTCCCTGTGGGTGGGGTTCATCCATCACTGTTAACCACCACAGGAATGCTCAAAACTCAAGAATCTCCACCGATCACTCCATGCCGTTGATCTGCCTGCTGCTAGGTGAACCATGCTTCTCACTCCATGTAACTACAGCACAGACTCTTGGGCAGGACCCTGCCCACAATCGGCCACCCCCAGAGAGCTCTTCAATGAGTATCCTCCTAAACCAATGGAATCTTGCCTCTCTCCTGTAGCATTTTCTTTTAAGGCACCCCAACCATTTATATTTTTTCAGATTGTTCACCTGATTCTGATGTGGATTCAAGTTTATCAGCCACTGAACTACAGTCACCTGCTTTCTACTTAACTCCAATTTTCTTTATTATTTCAAATCAGAAATGATCCTTTCATACTTAGATGATATACCTCTATTCTCAAGTATTTTAAGAAGTTAAAAATTTTTATTTGTATTTTTACATTGTACTCCAATATTTTTCTCATATGTGATAAGCTGTGGGATGAATGACACCAGAGAATGCATGTATTTACAAACAGAAATGTGTGCCCAAAAGAATCTGCCAATGCAGATAATTCTGAGTAAGGAGGAATGGGGGTTGAAGCTAGAGACGGAATTTTACTGTCTGCCATAACAGACATAAATTATTTTTAATACTATTTGCATGGATAATTTGGTTAGAATTTAAAAGAAATTATGAAAATAGTACGCAATGAAATCATACAAAGTGGTTGATTTGAAGATAGTAAATTGTATCTGCAACATTACTGGAGGGGGCACTTCCCCTCACCATTTGCAAATACAGTCACCCATAAAGGAAAACTGCTCTCTGCCCTGGGCACCCTCCCAATCTGCCTGGATGGGTGGAGGCCACCCTCAGCAAAAGTGAGCATGGAGCACGAGTAGTATGGATGTGACCATGTGCAGACCACACTGCTCTCTGCATGTGTAGTTAGAGGGCTGTTAGCACCATAGGAGAAGATGGACTTCCTGCTGTTTACTCCCCAGGGAAGACCCGCTAGAGTGACTCACATCACTAAGTGAGGCTGTGAGTGCTGAGCAGGACTTTTGCCCTGTCCTCCTTTGCCGATCCACGACCTATGCGGTTGGTTTCCAATGGGGCTCTCAGAGATTGGTTCCCAAACAGAACATTCCTTCTCTGGCTTGGGGGAACTGCAGTGAACACGTGTTACATTCCAGCTTCATCAGGTGTTCATCAGCTTCCTCCCATCCAACCCTTCTATTCTCTTCTGGGATTGTAGAGGTCTGCATCATTTTCAACACTGTTAAAAATGTGTTGAAAATTTAATATTTAATTAGTCTGAGAAATATCTGGCTTTTGCTCCCTCTGAGGTTTTCCGCAAACATGGCAGTACCTCACAAATTCACTTCTAGTCTTGTCTCCCCTAGGTCCTAGGACTTTCTGGGATTCTCCTACTATTTATTGGGGTCACTGGCCTAATATTGCTCATTCTGGTGATGTTACTGCTGTAGCAATCAGTGATATAATGTGAATTTTGGCAGTTCCTTCGTGACACTAACAAGTTTCATCTTGGCATTGCTCTTTCTTTAGCATCCCCAAGGTTGGAGAAGGTGAATATAGAACTGGAAACAGGAGACTTGAGTCTGTACCTGAGAACCAGGAGGGGTACAGTAAGAGTAGCCTCCACAGAGGGTCAAAGTTGGAGGCCAACGGAAGGGCAAAAGGAGCAAGAGCAGGAAGTCTCCTCTCTCTGCCCTGACTCCTCTGCTGCACCAGACCCCAGGACCCCACTGCCCTCCTGGAAAACCCCTACCTGGGACATCTGTGACTTTAGACTAGTCCCCAAACCATGTGACTCCACTGCCTGACTCCCTATCTTGCATGCTTTGCTGGCCAAGAGCAATTCCCACTCAATCTTACCAATACTCATTCCAGCCTAGTCTGGAGAAACCCAGAGTTTACAGGTGAATTCACTGGGCTGCAGCATTACACTGCCATTTTGGAACACAGCAGCTGTCTAACCCTGTGTCCCACAGCTGTTTGAGTTTGCCAAGAACTGCCAATGCAAAATACCAGAAATAGCTTGGCTTTTATTGAAAATAATTACAGTTAAAGCTTACAGTTCTGAGGCTGTAAAAATGTCCAAATCAAGGCACCATCAAAAATGCTATCTTATTGTGCATCAGCTGATGCTAGTCTCCTGCCAAGGCAAAATGTTGGACCTGCCTGTCTCTCTCTGCCTTCTCCTCCAAACTCACTTTCTCCTGGTGCTCAGCAGTGGGCCATCAGACACAATTGCTCACACCTCTCCCTTCTCCTCTGGCTTGGATGTCTTCAGTTTCAAGCTGCTCCATTACACCACTCTCTGATCTCTCCCTCAGCCTCTCAGGATTTTTCTGTCTCTTCACAGCTGTGGGAGATCCTGGATTCCTCTCCCACAGGCAGGGTAAACATGGCAGCACTCTTTCTCTGTGTGTTCCATGTATGTAGGACTTCAGCACAATGACTGGGGTCCATCCTGGTGTCTGAAATCTAATCAGAGGTTCTTAACTAAACTAAAGCAATCTAACAAAAAGTGACCTAATCAAAATGTCCCTTATCAGAATCTAACCAAAATGTCCCACATACCAAAGGCTTACACACACAACAATGCATTAGTAAGAACATAATTTTCTTGTTTGAACACAAGACTCAAACAAGGGCATTAAACCAGGACACAGGTATCAGGAGGGGTCTCCTAAGTCCAGGAAAAATGGGAAATCATGAAGCAGTGACTGCTCTTTAGGTGTGGCCATTATTGAGCAAAATGGGGTGCTGATCGCCATTGCACTGATCCCTAGAATGGTTCCAGAAGAATTCAATAAACTGTGCTATCCCCACCAAACATTAGCTCCAAAATCAGGTGTGTAACTCAAAGATGTATGCCATTATTCCCATCCCCAGAGCCAGAGCACACAGATTTTGCCTTGGGGGTGGTGTGCCAGTAAGCAGGCTGTAAAACTGAAAGCTCCTAATTTCTTCTCCAAAGAACTGATTACATTTACACAGAATGGAGAAATTCAAACCCAAGGGTGCTCTCAAAAGCAGTGGAGATGAGAGAGGGCCTGACATTTAATTCATCTCAATCCTTTAGGAAAAAGTGAAATAAATACATTTACACATCAGAGAAAACTAATAAAGTTTGCTACCAGCAACTAACTTTAAAAGAAATGCAAAAGAATATTTTTCAGGCAGAATGAAAATAATCTAACAAGGTTCAAGATTCAGGATGGATGGAAGAAAAATATCTGTTAATTAAATTCATATATCTAAATGACTATTGAATGGATGAAGTAATAATGATATTCGTGGCCAAGAACATCAATAAAGTGTTAAATACACCATAAAATAATATATAGCATAAGATGGGTAAATGGATATGTAGCAGTTTGGTATCATTATGAATTCCAAACTTAGATATTGGATTATGCTTGTAACTTGGTCTGCTAATCGGGTATGATTAAGTAATGATTAGGGCATTGACTGGGCCACAATTGGTATGGCATTGAGCCCAGCCCCTTGGAAGGTAGTGTCTCAAACATAAAAAAACATGGTGAAGGATGGAGCTAGAGTAGTTTCTGATGTTGGAGTTCTGACGAGCAAGGACAGATTGCCCCAGGGAAAGGAGACAAGCCAATCACCTAACAGTTCACAGCTGAACTTGTGGAGAGAGGCAAAGCTTAGAGAACTTCATAGTCTACAGCTAACCTTTGGAGGAAACAGAGGAGCTGAGCCCAGAGAGAAATGCAGCCCTTAGAAGAGAGGAACCCAGGAAGCCAGGACCCAGGTAAATGTTGGCAACTGTCTTGCTCCAAGATGGTGTAACAGAATTTGATGAAGTAAGATAGTTATGCTTTATGGCCTGCTAACTGTAAGCTTCTAACCCAAATAAATACCCTTTATAAAGACCAAGAGATTACTAGTATTTTGCATCAGCACCCCTTTGGCTGACTAATACAAGATGTAAAATGTTACAAAATACATTGTTTGGCTATTCAATAACAAATAATGAGTGCTGATTTGGAAAGCAAGCAAAAGTGTTATAATTTCCCCGTTAAAATTTAAGGAATATTAAATCGTGCATCTCATACAAATAAATAGAGGAAAAAAAACTGAACAAAAATAGTCAGTCCAAACAAATTGTTCAGGATTTCCTGGGTTGCCAGTTTGGCTTTTGTTCTGGGGCCAGCTTACTCGTACATCTTTGGAAGCTGCACCCTTTCTTATCCTTCAAAAGCCTGAAGGTTCCAGGGTTGATTTATGGTGTGTTGTTTTGTGCCCATCATAAATCAAGTGCTGTATCATTTTTCCATTTCCTAGTTATGAATTCACCAAACTGGAAGTGTGGCTCATTTGAAGCAAGAAGAGCCATGAATGATAGAACAAATAAAAATGAGATATTGTTGTTCCTCCCAAATTGGATGCTTAGATGATTGATATTGGTTCGTTCCTCTTTTCTAATGAATGCATTCAATGCTGTAAATTTCCCTCTAAGCACTGCTTTTTCTGCACCCCCCAAACTATGAAGAGGCATAGGACATTAAGAAGCAGAAATAATCACATAACAAAAAGCTTGGAGGGCAGTTATATCAACTGCCAGAATAGTATAGAGTAAAGATGAAGGCAGAGAATGTAAGAAAGTTGGGAAAATATGTTCTCTGGCGGCAAGCATTGTGTCCTCAAAATAACACTTTTATAAATGTAACTTCACTTTGAAGGAATTTGCATCATGCGTACCTAAGGAGGAGGAAATCTGTGTAAGGAAAAAGAATGAAGACAATGAGTTTTGCTAGTTAGCCCCACATGGTAGTCCTCCCATTTAAGTGTAAAGAGGTTTCCTTTTAAATTCAACCTCAGGAGGTAACTGAGGATAAATCTTTTGGATAAACCATTTGGGATTTCATGAATTTGAGGATGCTAGCGTCACATCAAAAAAAAAATGCAGGAGTAAAACCCTGTGTATATAAGGAATACTGGAAATCATCAGCAGGCATTAAATCTCATTGAGCATGAAATATTTCTACATTAGTTAGTCTTGTAATGAATGTGGGAATGCTTCCATCTGAGACATCGAATATGAGAAAATTCAAACTAGAGAGAATTCACATGAGTGTCCTCAATGTAGTCTGCTCTTTACAGTCATTTTTTTCCTCCTCATTTAAAAAGCCATACAAGGGAACAAGCATAGAAATGTAATACATGTGGGAAAGTTTTCAACCTGACAGAAATCCTCTTTATTCATCAGAAAACTCTTACTGAAGAGATATCATATATTTGTGGGAAAGTTTAATTCAAAGGTCTAATGTCAGAAAAAATAGATTTCTTATTGCAAAGAAACCCTATGCATGTAAGGTATGTGAAAAAGTCTTTGGGTACAAATCATATATCACCGAACATGAAAAAACTCATAGTGGACAGAAACAAAATGAATGTAAAGAATGCTGAAAAGCCTTCTGCTTAAAGCAGTAGTTCATTAAACATCAGAGCATTCATTCTGGAAAAAACCCTATATATGCAATGAATGTGGAAAAGCCTTCAACCAGAAGGAAATCCTCATTAACCATCTGAGAATACATACTGGGGAGAAACCCTATGAATGTGATATATGTGGGAAAGCTTTCACTGAGAATTCAAGCCTAATTACCCCCCAGAAAAGACAAACTGGAGAGAAACCCAATATATGTAAGGAATGTAGGAAAGCCTTAAGTTGCAAATCAAATCTCATTGACCATGAGAAAATTCATAGTGGAGGGAAACCCTATATATGTAAGGAATGTGAAATAGCCTTCAGCCAGAGGCAGTATCTCTTAAACATTACAACATTCATACTGCAGAGAGACCCTGCGAATGGAATGAATGTGAATCTCCAAAAAGTCACCACCTCAATTCTGTGCAACTTGTTGCCAATCTTTTAGGGAAGTGGCTGTGACTGTGCAATTCAGCATATCTTTCCCATCTTGGAAAAGGGCACTTGCAATTTGTTCTAAGATCTGGTCCTCCCACAACTTCTTTCACACTCATCTGTGTACAATTTGTTACCACAAATTTATGCATCAGAAATCGTTATTTCTCTTAGGTTATGTAAAGATGGGCTTTCCACTTATTTCAAAATATCCTGGTTATTTTCACTGGTTCTTCAATCCATTACATTCTGTGTAAGCATTTTAAAAATTGCCATTTTAAAAATAATGCTGCCCATTATTGTAGCACTTTCTTATAAAGCACCCCAACCATTTATATTTTTTCAGTTTCTTCACCAGATTCTGATGTGGATTCAAGTTTAACAGCCACTGAACTACAGTGGACTGCTTTCTACTTCGCTGCAATTTTCCTTTGTATTTTAAATTAGAAATGATCCTTTCATAATTAGATGATATACTTCTAATCTCAAGTGTTTTATGAAGTTAGAAAATTTATTTATATTCTTAAGCTGAACTCCAATATTTTTTTCATCTGTGTTAGGGTGTGGGATGGATGAAACCAGGAATGTATGTATTTCCAAATGGAAATGTGTACTGAAAAGAATCTGCCAATGCAGATAATTCTGAGGAAGGAGGAATGTTAGCTGAGGATAGAGAAGGAATTTGGTTGTTTTTAATACACACATAATTTATTTCTATTCTTTTTGCATGGATAATTTTGTTATAATTTAAAAGAAATAATGGAAATAGTTCACAATAAAATCATACAAATTGGTTGATTTGAAGATACTGATTTCTATCTGCAACATTCCTTGGGGGACACTTCCCCTCACCCTTTGGAAATACAGTCACCCATAAAGGAAAAGTTTTCATTCCCCTCGACCCCCTGTCCAGCTGTCGGCCTGTGGAGGCCTCCCTCAGCATGAGCAAGCATGGAGCCCCCAGAGCATGGACGCAACTGTGTGAAGGCCACCCTGCTCTCTACACATGTCCAGGTAGAGGGCTGTTAGCAAAACAGGATAAGATATTCCTGCTCCTTACTCCCCAGTGAAGTCCTGCTAGAGTAACTCACATCACTAACTGTGACTCTGAGCACTGAGCAGGGCTTACTCTCTATCCCTCTTTCTTGATCCAGAACTTATGATGATGGTTTTCATTGGGGCTCTGAGACTTTGGTTCCCAACAGGACATTCCTTCTCCTGCTTGGGGGAACTGCAGTGAAAACGTGTTACCCCCAAGCTTCTTCAGTTGTTTAACAGCTTCTTCCCATCCAACACCTCCATTCTCCTCTGGGAATGAAGAGGTCTGCATTATTTTCAACTCTGTTAAAAATGTATTGAAAATTTAATATTTAATTATTCTGAGAAACATCTGGCATCTGAAGCCTCTGAGGTTTTCTGCAAATATAGCAGTATCTCACAACCTCACTTCAATTCTAGTCAACACTAGGTCCCAGGACTTTTTGGGATTTCCATACTGTTTATTAGGGTCACTGGCCAAAAGTTGCTCATTCAGGTGATGTTATTGCTGTAGCGAATGCTGTAATGTGAATTTTGACATTTCCTTCCTGACACCAACAGGTTTCATCTTGGCATTGCTCTTTCTTTATCTACCCCAAATTTGGTGAAGGCTAACGTATAAATGGAAGCAGGAGACCTAAGTATGTGTCGAAGACCTAGGAGGGGTACAGTAAGAGCAGCCTCCTCAGAATGCCCATGTTGGAGGCCACGGGAAGAAGGGAATGGCAAAGGGAGCAGGAGAAGGAAATATATTCTCTGTGCCCTGAATCCTCTGCTGCACCTGACCCCAGTCCCATGATTTTATCTGGCCCTGTCCACCTGGACAACTACTGAGTGAAGCAGGTACATCATACTGTGGCATATGTGACTTTAGACTAGTCCCCAAATCATGTGACTCCCCTGCCTGACACCCTGTTTTGCAGGCCTTGCTGACCAAGAGCACTTCCCTTCCCATCTTAACAATACTCATTCCCACCTAGGCTGGAGTCTCCCACAGTTTACAGGTGAATTCACTGGGCAGCAACATCACACTGCCATTTGGGAGCAGGGAAGCTCTCCAACCCTGTGTCCCTAGCTGTTTGAGGTTGCCAAGTGCTGCCAATACAAAATACCAGAAATAGGTTGGCTTTTATTGGAATTTATTAGGGTTAAAATTTACAGTTCTGATGCTGTGAAAATGACCAAATCAAGGCATCACCAAGAATGCTCTCTTAAGGAGGGTCAGCTGCTGCTGAACTCTTGCCAAGGCAAAATTTTGGGCATGCCTGTCTCTCTCTGCCTTCTGCTCCAAACTCAATTTCTCCCTGAGCTCAGCAGTGGGCCATCAGACCCAATTGCTTATACCTCTCCCTTCTCCTCTGGCCTGGATGTCTTCATCTTCAAGCTGCACCATCACTCCAGCCTCTGGCCTCTCCATCAGCCTCTCAAGGTTTCTGTGTCTCTCCACAGCTGTAGGAGATTTTGTAGCCCTCTCCCACATGGAGGGTAAACAAGTCAGCACTCTTTGTCAGTGTGTTCCATGTATGTAGGACTTCAGCACAATGGTTGGGTTCAATCCTGGTGCCTGAAATATAATCAGATGCCCTTAACTAAACTAAAGCATTCTAACATAAAGGGACCTAATCAAAATATCCCTTATCTGAATCTAACCAAAAAGTCCTACATAAAAAAGTCTTACACACACAGCAATGGGTTAGTAAGATCACAATTTCCGGGGTCCACACAAGACTCAAATGAGGACATGAACCTATGCCATAGGGAACAGGAGGGCCTTGTAAGTGCAGGAGTAATGGGAACTCATGAAACAGGGGCTGTACTTTGGGTGTGGCCATCATTGAGCAAAATGGGGTGCTGACCACCATTGCACTGGTCCCTAGAAAGGTCCCAAGAGAACTCAATATACTGAGCTTTCTCCACCAAATATTAGCTCCAAAATCAGATGTGTAGCTCAGAGTGGTGTGCCATTATTCCCATCCCCAGAGCCTGAGTGCACAGATTTTTGACTGGGGGGGGGGCAGGAAGCAGGCCATAAAATTGAAAGCCACTAATTTCTTCTCCAAAGAACTGATTACATTTACACAGAATGGAGAACTTCAAACCTCTCTCAAAAGCAGTGCAGCTCATAGAGGGCCTGAGGTTTTATTCATCTCAATCCTTTAGGAAGAAGTTAAATAAATACTTTTAAAGATGAGTTAAAACTAATAAAGTTTGCTAGCAGCAAATAAGTTTTTAAAAATGTAAAAGAATCTTCTTCAGGCAGAAAGAAAATGATCTCAGAAAGTTCAAGATTCAGGATGGGTTGAAGAACAATATCTGTTAATTAAATTCATATATCTAAATAACTAATGAATGGATAAAGTAATAATCATATCCGTGGCCTAGGATATCAATGAAGTGTTAAAATACACCATAAAATAATATATAGCATAATATAGGTAAATAGATATGTAGCAGTTTGATATCATTATGAATTCCAAAAATAGATATTGTAATATGCTTGTAAACTGGTCTATTAATCTGGGCATGATTAAGTTATGATAAGGGCATTTACTGGGCCACAGTCAATCGGGTGTTGAGCCCCATCCTTTGGTCGGTGTGGTCTCAAACATAAAAAGACATGGCAAAGGACAGTGTTGGAGAAGTTTTTGATGTTCCAGTTCTGAAGAACAGGGACAGAAGGCCCCAGGGAAAAGAGAGAAGCCATTCAAGTGAAAGTTAATGGCTGGCTTGTGGAGAGAGGCAAAGCTTAGAGAGACTCATAGTCTAGAGCTGACCTTGTGGAGGAAACAGAGGAGCTGAGGACCAGAGAGAAACTCAGCCTTGGGGAGAGAGGAACCTAACAAACCTGAATGCTGGCAAATGCCAGCAGCTGTCTTACTTCAAGATGGGGTAACAGATTTTGGAGAAGGAAGAAACTTATGTTTTATGGCCTGATAACTACCTGTAAGCTTCTATCCCAAATAAATACCCTTTATAAAGACCAACAGATTTCTGGTATTTTAAATCAGCACCCCCTTGGCTCAGTAATAGGGGATATAAAATGTTTTAAAGTACATTATTTGGCAAGTGAATAACAAATAATAAGTGTACATTTGGAAAGGCAAGCAAAAGTGTTATAATATCCCCGGTAAACTTTAAAGAATATTAAATAGTGCATCTCATCCAAATAAATAGAAGAAAAAATTGAACAAAAATAGTTAGTCCAAAACAAAGTATTCAGGATTTACTGGGTTACCATTTTGGCCTTTGTTCTGGGGCCACCTTACTCATACATTTTTGGAAGCTGCAGCTTTCTTATCCTTCAGAAGCCTGAAGGTTCCAGGGTTGATTTATGGGGTGTTGTTTTGTCTCCATCATACATCAAGTGGTCTATCACTTCCACAATTCCTAATTATGAAATCACCAAACTGAATGTGATTCTCATTTGAAGCAAGAAGAGCCATGAATGACAGAACAAATAAAAATTAGATATTTTTGAACTTCACAAATTGGATGCTTAAATGATTGATATTGAATCTTTTCTCTTTTCTAATGAATGCATTCAATGGTATAAATTTCCCTCTAAGCACTGTTTTTGCTGCACCCCACAAACTATGAAGAAGCATAGGACATTAAGAAGCAGAAAGAACCACATAACTTGTGAGTGAAGATATATCCACATACACAAATGTACAGACTTAAGATGAAGGCAGAGAATGTAAGAAAGGTGGGAAAATCTTTTTTTCTGACCACAAGCTTTGTTTTCTCAAAATAACACTTCTATGAATGTAACTTCACTTTGAAGGAATGTGCATCATGCTTACCTAAGCATGAGGGTATCTATGTAAAGAAAAAAGAATGAAGACAATGAGTTTGCCAGTTTGTCACACCTGGTATTCCTCCCATTTAAGTGTAATGAGTGTGAAGTTTTCTTGGAAATTCAACTTCATGAGATAACTGAGAATTAATCCTTCAGAGAAACCACTTGGGATCTTATGAATTTGGGAAAGCTAGAGTCACTTCAAAGAAACATGCAGGAGTAAAACCCTGTGTATGTAAGGAATATTGGAAATGTTTCAGCCAGGTATTAAATCTCATTGAGCATGAAATATTAATACATTAGTTATTATTATAATGAAAATGGGAATGATTCCATCTGAAACACAACCTCATGGAATATGAGAATATTCAAACTAGAGAGAAACCATATGAATGTCCTGAATGTAGTCTGCTCTTCACAGTCACTTTTTACTCCTCATTTTAAAAGCCATACAGGTGAAAAAGTATAGAAATGTCATACAGGTGAGAAAGTTTTCAACCTGAGAGAAAAACCTCTTTATTCATCAAAAAATTCTTACTGAAGAGAAATCATATATATGTGGGAAAGCTTTAATTCAAATGTCACATCTCAGATACAAGAGATTTCCTATGGCAAAGAAACCCTATGCATGTAAGGCAAGTGAAAAAGCACTTAGGAACAAATCGTATCTCACAGAATATGAAAAAACTTATAGTGGACAGAAACAAAATGAATGTAAATAATGTAGAAAGCCTTCAGCCAAAAGCAATAGTTCATGAAACATCAGAGCATTCATTCTGGAGAAAAACCCTACATATGCAATGAATGGAAAAATCTTCATTCAGAAGGAAAACCTCATTAACCATCTGAAAAATACATTCTGGAGTCAAACCCTATCAATGTGATGGATGTGGGAAAGCTTTAATTCAGAAATTAAGACCCATTATGCAACAGAGAAGACAAACTTAGGGAAACTCTATATCTGTAAGGAATGGAGAAAAGCCTTCAGTAGCAAATCAAATCTCACTGATCATGAGAAAATTCATAGTGGAGGGAAAACCTATATATGTAAGGAATGTGGAATAACCTTCAGCCAGAGGCTGTATCTCCTTAGGCATTTCAACATTCATACTGGAGAGAAATCCTGTGAATGTAATGAATGTGAATCTTCAAAGAATCTCTACCTGCAGCCTGTGCAACTTGGTGCCAATCTTTTAAGGATGCGGCTGTGACTGTGTAATTCAGGATGTCTTTCTCCTTTTGGAAAAGTGCACTTGCAGTTTGTTCTGAGATCTGCTCCTCCCACATCTCCTTCCTCACACAACTGTGTTCAATTTGTTACCACTAATTTATGCATCAGAACTCGAGATTTCTCTTAGTTTATGTAAAGATGGGATTTCCACTTATTTCAAATTATCCTTGTTGTTTTCACTGGTTCTTCAATCTATTACATTCTGGGTAAGCATTTAAAAAATTACCATTATTGAAATAATGCTGCCCATTATAGTAGTATTTTCTTTTAAGTCACCCTAACCATTTATATTTATTCAGTTTCTTCACCTGATTCTGATGTGTATTCACGTTTAACAGCCACTCAACTAAAGCAGCCTGCTTTCTTCATAACTCCTATATTCCTTAGTATTTTAAATCAGAAATGATCCTTTCATAATTAGTCAATATACTTCTAATCTCAAGTATTTTAAGAAGTTAGAAAATTTATTTATATTATTAAATTGTACTCCAATATTTTTCTCATATGTGATAGGGTGTGGAATGGATGAAACTAGAGAATGCATATATTTACAAACAGAAACTTGTACCAAAAACAATCTGCCAATGCAGATAATTCTGAGGTAGGAGGAATGGGGATTTAGGCTAGAGAAGGAATTTTGCTGTTTGCCATAACAGACATAAATTGTTTTTATACGCTTTGCACGGATATTTGGTAATAATTTAAAAGAAGTTGTGAAAATAGTACACAATGAAATCATACAAAGTGGTTGATTTGAAGCTATCAATTTGTATCTGCAACATTACTGAGTGGGGTACTTCCCCTCACCCTTTGCCTATACAGTCACCCATAAAGGAAAAGTGCTCACTCTCCATGGCCCCTCCCCAGATTCCTGGAGAGGTGGAGGCCTTCCAGAGCAAGAGTGAGCACGGAGCATGAGGAGCATAGACGCGACTGTGTGAAGGCCACACTGCTCTCTACACGTGTCTGATTAGAGGGTTGTTACCACCACAGGAGAAGACAGACATCCTGCTGCTTACTTTGCAATGAAGACTGGCTAGTGTGACTCACATCACTAAGTGAGGCTGTGAGTGCAGAGCAAGGCTTTATTCCTGTGTTTCAGTGAGATCCATAACCTATGATGATGGTTTTCATTGGCGCATTGAGAGTTTGGTTCAAAAAAAGGACATTCCCTCTCTGGCTTCGTGGTACTACAGTGAACATGTGATATATTCCATCTTCTTCAGTTGTTCATCAGTTTCTTCCCATCTAACCTCTCCATTCTTCTGGGGATTGAAGAAGTCTGCATCATTTTCAACATAAAAATGTATTGAAAATTCAATATTTAATTAGTCTGAGAAATATCTGGCATCTGCACACTCTGAGGTTTTCTGCAAACATTACACAGTCTCACAACCTCAATTCTATTCTTGTCAGCCCTAGGTCCCAGGAATTTCCGGGAATACCATACTATATATTAGGGTCACTGGCCTAATGTTGCTCATTCCAGTGATGTTATTGCTGTAGCCAATGATGTAATATGAATTTTGACATTCCCTTCCTGGCTCCAATAGGTTTCATCTTGGCATTGCTCTTTGTTTAGGTGCCCCAGGATTGGAGAAGGTGAATGCAGAACTTGAAGCAGGAGACTTGAGTCTGTGCCTGCAACCCAGGTGGGGTCCAGTAAGAACAGCCTCCTCAGAGAGACAATGCTGGAGGCCAAGGGAAGGAGGGAAGGGCAAAAGGAGCAGGAGCAGGAAGTGTTCTCTTTGTGCCCTGACTCCTCTGCTGCACCCAGACCCCAGTTCCCATGCTTTTATCTGCCACTGCCCATCTGGCCAACCCCTACCTGGGGCAGGTACATCATACTGGGGCATCTGTGACTTTAGACTAGTCCCCAAATCATGTGACTCCCCTGCCTGACCCCCTGTTTTGCAGGACTTGCTGGCTGAGAGCAATTACTCTTCCATCTTACAAGTACTCATTTCCACCTAGTCTGGAGGCACCTACAGTTTACAGGTGAATTCACTGGGCAGCAGCATCACAGTGCTATTTGGGAACAGGGCAGCTCTCCAACCCTGTGTCCATAGCTGTTTGAGTTTGCCAAGCATTGTCAATGCTAAATACCAGAAGTAAGATGGCCTTTATTGGAATGTATTTGGGTTAAAGCTTACATTTCTGATGTTGTGATAATGTCCAAATCAAGGCATCATCAAAAATTCTGTCTTAACAGGGGTCAGCTGCAGGTGGACTCCTGCCAAAGCAAAATGTTGGGCCTGCCTCTCTCTCTCTGCCTTCTCCTCCAAACTCACTTTATCCCAGAGCTCAGGAGTGGGCCATCAGACACAAATGCTCACACTTCTACCTTCCCCTCTGCCCTTGATCTTCAGATTCAAGCTGCTACATGACTCCAGCCTCTGGCCTCTCCCTCAACCACTCAGGGTTTCTGTGTCTCTTCAAAGCTGTAGGAGATCCTGAAACACTCTCCCACATGGCAGGTAAACATGGCAGCACTCTTTCTCTGAGTGTTCCATGTATGTAGGACTTCAGCACAATGATTGGGGTCCATGCCTGAAATACAATCAGATGCCCTTAATGAAACTAAAGCAATCTAACAAAAAGTGAAATAATCAAAAGGTTCCTTATCTGAAACTCACCAAAATGTACTACATACAAAAGACACACACACAGCAATGGGTGAGTAGAAACTTACTTTTCTGGGGTACACACAAGATTCAGATGAGGGCATTAACCCATGGCACAGGGAACAAGAGGGTTCTCTTAAGTCTGGAATAAATGGGCACTCATGAAGCAGTGACTGTATTTTTGGTGTGGCCATCATTGTGCAAAATGGGGTGCTGAATACCATTGAACTGGTCCCTAGAATGGTTCCAAGAAGAACTCAATATACTGTTCATTCTCCACCAAATCTTCACCCCAAAATCAGGTGTGCAACTCAGAGAAGTTTGGCATTATTCCCATCCCCAAAGCCAGAGCACACAGATTTTCCCAGGGGTGTGGGTGGACAGGAAGCAGGCTGTAAAACTGAAATCCCCTAATTTCTTCTTCACAGAACTGATTACATTTCCAACAGTATGGAGAAATTCAACCTCAAGGGTGATCTCAAAAACAGTGGAGATGATCCAGGGCCTGAGATTTAATTCATCTCAATCCTTCAGAAAGAATTGAAATAAATACTTTTACACATGATTAAAAACTAATAAAGTTTGTTAGAAGCAACTAACTTTAAAAGAAATGCAAAAGAATATTCTTCAGGTAGAAAGAAAATAATCTCAGAAGGTTCAAGTTTCAGGATGGATGGAAGAACAATATCTGTTAATTAAATTCATATATCTAAATGAATATTTAATGAATAAAGTAATAAGGATATCCAGGGCCTAGGATATCAATAAAGTGTTAAAATACACCATAAAATAATATATACCATAAGATGGGTAAATGAATATGTATCAGTTGGATATCCTTATGAATTACAAAAATAGATATTGGATTATGCTTGTAAACTGGTCTGTTAATCTGGGCATGGTTAAGTTATGGTAAGGGTATTGACTGAGCCAGAGTTGGTAGGGCATCGAGTCCCACCCATTGGTGGGTGGGGTCTCAAACATAGAAAGAAATAGCAAAGGTCAGAGTGGGAACTGTTTTTGATGTTGGAGTTCTGATGAGCAAGGACAGAAGGCCCTGAAGTAAAGAGACAAGCCATTCACCTGACTGTTCACAGTTGGCCTTGTGGAGAGAGGCAAAGCTTAGAGAGCCTCATAGTCTACAGCTGACCTTCGGAGGAATCAGAGGAGCTGAGGCCAGAGAGAAATGCAGCCCTGGGAAGAGTGGAACCCGAGAAGCCTGAACCCTGGCAAAAGTCAGCAGTTGTCTTGCTCCAAGATAGGATAACAGACCTTGGTGAAGGAGGAAATTTATCTTTTATGGACTGATAACTGTAAGCTTCTAACCCAAATAAATGCCCTTTATAAAGACAAACAGATTTCTGGTATTTTGCATCAGCACCCCTTTGGCTGAATAATACATGATATAAAATGTTTTAAAATACTTTATTTGGAAAGTCAATAACAAATTATAAGTGCAGATTTGGAAAAGCATACAAAAGTGTTATAATTTCACTGGTTAACTTGAAAGAATATTAAATAGTGTATCTCATACAAATGAATAGAAGAAAAAAATTGAATAAAAATAGTCAGTCCAAACCAAAGTGTTTAGGAGTTCCTCGGTTGCCATTTGGCCTTTGTTCTGGGGCCACCTTACTCGTGCAACTTTGGAAACTGCACCTTTCTTATCCTTCAGAAGCCTGAAGCTTCCAGGGTTGACTTCTGGGGTGTTGTTTTTTCCCCATCATAAATCAAGTGCTGTATCATTTCCCCATTTCCTAGTTATGGAGTCACCAAACTTGAAGTGATGCTCAATTGAAAAAAGACGAACCATGAATGATAGAACAAATAAAAAGGGGATATTATTGCACTTCCCAAATTGGACTCTTAGATGATTGATATTGGATCTTTATTATTTTCTAATGAATGCATTCAATGCTATAAATTTCCCTGTGAACATTGCTTTTGCTGCATCCCACAAGCTAAGAAACATAGGACATGAAGAAGCAGAAAGAACCACATAACAAGAGGCTTGTGAGTGAAGTTATATGCACTTCCACAAGAGTACAGACTTAAGATGAAGGCAGAGAATGAAAGGAAGTTGGGAAAACATTTTCTCTGACCACAAGCATTGTTTCCTCAAAATAACACTTCTATGAATGTAAATTCACTTTAAAGGAATTTGTATCATGCTTATCTAAGCATGAGGTAATCTATGTAAGGAAAAATGAATGAAGACAATGAGTTTTACCAGTTTTTGCCACATGGTAGTCCTCCTCTTTAAGTGTAATGAGAGTTATGTTTTCTTAGAAAGTCAACCTCATGAGATACTTGAGAATTAATCCTTCAGAGAAATCATTTGTGATTTCATGAATTTGGGAAAGCTAAAATCACATCAAAGAAGCATGCAGTACTAAAACTCTGTGTATGAAAGGAATATTGGAAATTCTTCAGCCAGGCATTAAATCTCATTGAGCATGAAATAATCATACATTAGATAATATTGTAATGAACATGGTAATGCTTCCATCTGAAAAAAAACCTCATGGAATGTGAGAAAATTCTAACTAGAGAGAAACCATATGAGTGTCCTGAATGTAGTCTACTCATTATAGTCATTTTTTCTTTTCCTTTTAAAAGCCATACAGGGGAACAAGCATAGAAATGTATTACATGTGGGAAAATTTTCAACCTGACAGAAAACCTCTTTATTCATCAGAAAGACCTTACTGAAGAGAAGTCATATGTGGAAAAGCTTTAATTCAAATGTCAAATCTCAGATACAAGAGATTTTCTACTGCAAAGAAACCCTATGCATGTAAGTCATGTGAAAAAGCCTTTAGGTTTAAATCATATCTCACAGAACATGAAAAAATTCATAGTGGAGAGAAACAAAATTAAAGTAAAGAATGCAGAAAAGCCTTCAGACTAAAGGAAAAGTTCATTAAACACCAGAGCATTCATTCTGGAGAAAAACCCTATATATGCAATGAATGTGGAAAAGCCTTCAACCAGAAGGAAAACCTCATTAACCTTCTGAGAATACATATTGGAGAGAAACCCTATGAATGTGATGGATGTGGGAAATCTTTCATTCAGAAATCAAGCCTCTTTACACACAAGAGAAGACAAATGTGATAGAAACCCTACATATGTAAGGAATGTAAGAAAGCCTTCAGTAGCAAATCAAATCTCACTGACCATGAGAAAATTCATAGTGGAGGGAAAGCCTATATATGTAAGGAATGTGGAATAGCCTTCAGCCAGAGGCAGTATCTCTTAAACATTACAACATTCATACTGCAGAGAGACCCTGCGAATGGAATGAATGTGAATCTCCAAAAAGTCACCACCTCAATTCTGTGCAACTTGTTGCCAATCTTTTTTTTTATTTATTTTTTATTTTTTTTATTATTTATTTATTTATTTTTTTTATTACGGGTAAAAATCAAAATTCTCACAATACATACAAACATTTGCAAAATGATATATAAATATATATGCATATATGTGTATTTGCTTACAAAAATGTTATTTATATATATATATATATATATATACATATAATTTTAAGAGGTGCTTAGATTACCTAAAATATTACACGGAACCCACTGGGATTCCCATGTTGCCCACCTCCCACACCTCCCACCACATCCAACACAAACATCTGCCACAGTGTGGCCCACCAACCTCAATGAACTTACACATCCTGGAGTCTTGCCACCAAAGCAGCTGTAACTGTGCTATTCACAATGTCTTTTTCCTCTTGGAAAAGTGCACTTGCAGTTTGTTCTGAGATCTGCAACTCCCACATCTTCTTCAACACCCACCCGTGTTCAATTAGTTACCAGTAATTTATGCATCAAAACTCGAGATTTCTCTTAGTTTATGTAAAGATGGCCTTTCCACTTACTTCAAATTATCCTGGTTGTTTTCACTGGTTCTTCAATCCATTACATTCTGGGTAAGCATTTAAAATATTACTATTTTAAAAATAATGCTGCCCATTATTGTAGCATTTTCTTATAAGGCACCCCAACCATTTATATTTTTTCAGCTTCTTCATCTGATTCTGAGGTGGATTCAAGTTTAACAGCCGTTGAACTACAGTGGCCTGCTTTCTACTTCACTCCAATTTTCCTTAATATTTTAAATCAGAAATGATACTTTCATAATTAGATGATATACTTCTGCTCTCAAGTATTTTAAGAAGTTAGAATATTTATTTTTATTCTTAAGTTGTTCTCCAATATTTTTCTCATATGTAATAGAGTGTGCAATGGCTGAAACTAGAGAATGCGTGTATTTACAAACAGAAATGTGTACCCAAAAGACTCTGTCAATGCAGATAATACTGAGAAAGGAGGAATGGGGTTTGAGGCTAGAGAAGGCTGTTTGACATAACAGACATAAATTATTTTTATACTCTTTGCACAGATAATTTGGTTATAATTTAAAAGAAATTTTGAAAATAGTAATGAATTCATACAAAGTGATTGATTTGAAGATATTGATTTGTATCTGCAACATTACTGTGGGAGCACTTCCCCTCAACCTTTGCAAATACAGTCACCCATAAAAGCAAAGTGCTCACTCCCTTCAGCACCCTCCCCAGCTTCCTGGAGAGTGGAGGCCTCACACAGGAAGAGTGAGCAAGGAGCATGAAGAACATGGATGCGACTGTGTGAAGGCCACACTGCTCTCTACACGTGTCTGGTTAGAGGGCTGTTAGCACCACAGGAGAAGATGGACTTCCTGCTGCTTAATCCACAGTGAAGACCCACTGGAGGGACTCACATCACTAACTGAGGCTGTGAGTGCTGAGCAGGGCTTTCTCCCTTTCCTCCTTTGCTGATTAAGAACCTATGATGATGGTTTTCATTGGGGCTCTGAGAGTTTGGTTCCCAAACAGGACATTTCCTCTCTGGTTTGGGGGAACTGCAGTGAACACGTGTTACATTCCAGCTTCTTCAGTTGTTCATCAGCTCTTCCCATCCAACACCTTCGTTATCTTCCGGGATTGAAGATGTCTACATCATTTTCAACTCTGTTAAAAATGTGTTGAAAATTTAATATTTAATTAGTCTGAGAGCTATCTGGCATCTGTACCCTCTGAGGCTTTCTGCAAAATTGCACTACCTCACAACCTCACATCTATTCTTGTCAGCCCTAGGTCCCAGGACTTTCGGGGATTCCCATACTATTTATTAGGGTCACTAGCCTAATGTTGCCCATGCTGGTGAGGTTATTGCTGAAGCCAATGCTGTAATGTGATTTTTGACATTTCCTTCCTGACACCAACAGGTTTCATCTTGGCATTGCTATTTCTTTAGCTGCCCCAAGATTGGAGAAGCTGAATGCAGAATGTGAGCAGGAGACCTGAGTCTGTGTTGAGACCCATGAGGGGAACAGTAAGAGCAGCCACCTCAGAGTTTCCATGATGGAGGGAAGGGCAAAAGGAGTAGGAGCAGGAAGTCTTCTCTCTGTGCCCTAACTCCTCTGCTGCACCAGACCCCAGGTCCCATGTTTTATCTGTCCCTACCCACCTCCCAACCCCTGCCTGAGCCAGGGACATCATACCATAGTATCTGTGACTCTATACAAGTCACCAAACAATGTGACTCCCCTGCCTGACTCCCTGTCTTGCCAGCTTTGCTGGCTAAGAGCACTTCCCCCTCCATCTTACCAGCACTCAATCCTGATTAGTCTGGATACACCCACCGTTTACAAGTGAATTCACTGGACAGCAGGATAACACTGCCTTTTGGAAACAGGGCAGCTCTCCAACTCTGTGTACCTAGCTGTTTGAGTTTGCCAAGTGCTGCCAATGCAACATATCAGAAATAGGTTGGCTGTTATTGGAATTTATCAGGGTTAAAACTTACAGTTCTGAGGCTGTGAAAATGTCCAAATCAAGGCATCATCAAAAATGCTGTCTTAACAAGGGTCAGCTGCTGCTGGACTCCTCCCATAGTAAAATGTTAGGCCTGCCTGTCTCTATCTGCCTTCTCCTTCAAACTCACTTTGTCCCTGAGCTCAGCAGTGGGCCATCAGACACAATTGCTCACACCTCTCCCTTATCCTCTGGCCTGGATATCTTCAGATTCCCAAGCTGCTCCATGACTCCAGCCTCTGGCCCCTCCCTCAGCCTCTCAGGGTTTCTGTGTCTCTCCAAAGCTGTAGGAGATCCTTGAGCCCTCTCCCTCATGGCAGGGTAAACATGGCAGCACTCTTTCTCTGTGTGTTCCTTGTATGTAGAACTTCTGCAAAATGATTGGGGTCCATCCTGGTGCCTGAAATCTAATCTGAGGCCCTTAACTAAAGTAAAGCATTCTAACAAAAAGTGACCTAATCAAAAGATCCTTTATCTGAATCTAACCAAAATGTCCTACATACAAAAGGCTTACACACACAGCAATGGATTAGTAAGAACATACTACTCTGGGGCCCACACAAGACTCAAATGAGGGCATTAAACTGGGGCACAGGGATCAGGAGGGATCTCCTAAATCTGGGTGAAATGGCAACTCATAAAGCAGTGGCTGTACTTTGGTGTGGCCATCATTGAGCAAAATGGTGTGTTGACCACCATTGCACTGTGAAGTGGAACAATTCATATAAATAACAAATCCCAGGAGAAAAATTTAATGGAACCTTTATTACCAGCCACTGCATGCTCTTTAGTAAGAGTCACGCCTAAAATCTGGAGGCTGCAGCCTTTATAGACTTTCTTCCCATGTGCGCCAAACTTTCCCATGTGTGCCAAGGGACAGGATTGGTAGGTTTAAACATATACATTTTTATATAGGGTTCTGAGCAAAGCAAGAAAGCAGAGTTACAGAAGCAGATATTTTCCATTAGCATCTCAGTGTGTGGGGGGGAGTGATTGACCTTTTCCCAGCATGAGTGGCGCCATTCCCCCATTAGGCCTGCCATTCCCCCATTAGCCCTGGATAGGTGTCCGGGTTTTTAATGACCACACATATTTTATAAGCTTGGGGTTCCTGCTGGGGCGAATTTGTGTGGTCTTATTTCCTTTTCATTACCCTCACCTTTAATGGCATTAGTCAAACCATTGACTCTGCATCAGTAGCAAGAGGCATGTAGTGAGAGTGTAGCACCATTAGTTTTACTGCCTGTATTCTTTTTTGAATATAGGAAGTGAGAAAGTTAATGAAAAGAGGGTCCACTAGAAATCCTAACATAATGAGGACAAGTGGGCCTGCAGCAGTGGTGATTAAGGTAGTTAGCCATGGACACCATGAATACAGGCTTTTGTACCAGTTTGTATTTTTTGTTCTGAGTTCTTCTCGTTCCTGTAGCCTATTTCTGACTAATGAGAGGCTTTCCTTTATCACTCCTGAGTGGTTAGCCTAGAAACAGCAGGTATCGCCTAGGGCTACACATAGTCCTCCCTGTTTTAAGAATAATAGACCTAACCCATGCCTATTTTGCAGAACCATTTCTGCCAGAGAGGATATGGAATTTTTGAGATGACTAACTGATTTTTCTAACTCTTTTAGGTCTAAGTCAACTTGAGTGGATAAGGTGTTAAAATTTTCTTTACCAGGGATCATGGCTGCCATTCCCAAGGCTGCTGACCCCCTGATCCCAAGCCAACCATAATGAGAATGAGAATAGGAACTTGTTTAAACCGACTCATAGTTCTAAAATGCTCGTGGACTCCTTTACCTGAATACCAGTATACCTGTGGTATGATCTGCACCAGGACTGGGTCTTTTTCAGTCTTAGATTATGACAAGATTTGGGGGGAGAGACAAGGGGTGATTCCTTAGGTACAGGTGAACAAGGTGCCATTGGGGGCTTTCCAATAATATGATTCATCAGTTTTGTCAGAGAAAACAACTGAAGAACAGTGAGGTCCTAGGAAGATTGCATTGATTTTGGTTGAGGAGGGGGTGAAACCTTATAAGTCCCTAGAGTTAGAATTGGCTCATGGCCCCATTTACATAACCTTTGGCTCTCATTTACTGATATCTTTTGAACATACAGTGGTGTATTGGGGATAGTGCTTCCATCTGTTCCTTTTCCAATGTAATAAGGGGGTTGGGGGTTTAGGCAGAGCCAACAATCTTTGTTGGCTTTTGGCTGGCCCTCATTTAAGAAAATGAAGACAGAGGACCAAATTGACAACAAGGGGGTTCTGGGGGGGGTTTCTTGGGGGACCTTAAGGGTCCTGGTTTTCTTTTGGGTGGAATTACCTGTTCTGGGTTAATGAGAATGTCCCAGTTGGGGCCCAGTGGATTGGGTGGAGGGGGGTTTAGAATACCCCATTGGATGGTATACTCAGCTTCATGGTCTTGACCAACTACATATAGTCTGAGGCCCCATGTTTTGCCTCTTTCCCAGACATTATTGAACCCATTAATAATACAGATGTGAATGGGGTTACCGTACCCTATGGTTGGGTTCTGGGGCTGTGCTCCCATGAAGAAGCTGATAGCAGTAGCTCCGGAAGTCCATGGGGCTACGGTTTTGCAACCCCATTGAGCACATTGGTACTTCCCTCGAGTATGGCATTCTGGGGGCCCGTCTGTGGGGCAGGCATAGAGCTTGGCCTGGGTTAGTCCTCTTTCTAAATATTTGTCTCCACATCCATGATTTGCAGCAGGGCCATCTGGCTCCATGTCTAGGTTGTTCCAATTCTCCCCAAGGAGGACACACAAGTCGAAAGAGAGGGTGGGATTTTTCCCAGTAGTTTGAGTGATATTTAGAACCTTTCCATCCCTTGTCCTTATAATACTCCAGTTATAGGAGTTTAATCAAAAACTATTGATGCACAAGCTAATGACCAAGAGGGGTAGCAAACTCATTTGCCAGGCTGTTGCCATATCCCTCCCTCTTCCCAACCCTTAGGCTTAACTCGGTGAATCTTGATCTTTAAGGGGTCTTCTTTTCTTGTGACTGTCCACTTTTCTGCCTCTGATTCCACTGTCAGGACCTGGCAACCTTTAGCTAGGATACATGTATCCAGTGTCTTTTCCCCATGGCTTTTTCTGCCGTGGGCGTTGTGAGGATCACCACATATGGGCCAGTCCACAGTGGCTCGAGTGTTCCAGCTTGGAGCTTCTGTACCCAGACTAGATTTCTGGGCTGTGCCTGAAATAAAGGAGGGTAAGTACATGGACGAGGGGGATGGGCTAATTGGACTGTTCGATTGGCCATTTTCCTAATCTGGTCCAGTTCCTCTAGAGTAGAGAAAAGATATTGGTTGTCATATTCAGATATTTTTTCCAACCCAACTTGGGCAACAGGGGCGGGAGTATACCAAATAATATTTTATAGGGCATAATGCCCTGCACATAGGGGTTACATCTGGCCTTAAGGAGGGCAAAAGGTAGGCAACTAACCCAGTTTTCACCAGATTCTAGAGCCAACCTGGTTAGGTTTCTTTCAAGGTGTGGTTCATCCTTTCAAACTGTCCTGAACTTTGGGGCTGAAATGCACAGTGCAGTTTCCAATTTATACCCAGGGCTTTAGCCAATTGTTGAGCCACCTGTACTATGAAGGCTGGACCATTATCTGACCCTATTCTAAGCTATCAGCTTCTTAACTACTACCATGGCTGTTTCATTTTTACTTGGGTAGGCTTCAACCCATCCCAAAAATCTACCAGAACCAGGAGACACCTATACCAATATTTTCCCAAATTTATTTCAGTAAAGTCTATCTCCCAGTGCTCCCCTGGATCCATCCCTCAGAGCCTAGCTCCCACAGAAGCTTGGGCACCTCCTCTTTGATTTACTCTGGTACAGACTTCACATCTTGATATGATGCTTTTGATGATTTTAGACAAACCTGGGAAATAAAAGTCCCTTTTTATTAGTTCTATTAATTTAGTGCTGCCTATATGCATGGAGTCATGCAGCCTTTTGACTAATTGCCTTTCCACTGCTTCAGGTAGATATGTCCTGCCATTGGGCAGGACTAACCAAACTTCTGGGTAAATTTTAGCTCCTAGACCTTCGCCCTGCTTTACATCTTCTGGGGAGCAGCGTAGTACTAGGAGTTCCTGGCTAGGGACTGTCAGGAGCATTTGGACAGGGGTGAGGGGTAGGAAGGCAGCAGCTCACGTGACTTCATCTGCTTGTCAGTTGCCTTCAGCCTATGGGGAGTTTCCCTTCTGGTGTCCCTTGCAGTGAACAATGGCTACTCAGTCAGGGAACCAAAATGCTTCTAATAATGCTAGCACTTCAGCTCCATTTTTAATCTCCTTTCTTCCAGATGTTAGGAATCCTCACTCTTGGTACAGTGCACTGTGTACATGGGCTGGAGCAAAGGCATAGTGACTGTCCATGTAAATATTGGCAGTTTGGTCTTTTGCCCATCATAAAGCCTGAGTAAGAGCTATTAGTATGGCCCATTGGGTGGAGGTGCCATGGATTAAAGATTGAGCCCAGATAGTTTTAGGTGGCTCTACTACAGCCACTCCCACATAATGGATTCCATCCTTAACAAAACTGTGTGCCATCTCGTAGAGATTATGGGAAGCCTCTGGCAAAGGCACATCAGTGAGTTCTGGGCATAGCCCCATCAGGGTTTCCAGCAAGTATAAGCAGTCATGGGCCACTGGGGGGGCACTAGAGTCAGGAAGCAGTGTGGCTGGATTTAGTGCCTCCATTTTTGAGAATACCATAGAGGGTGGGTTCAACAATAACACTTGATATGGCATGATTCTGGCATTAGATATCAAGTGGTCCGAAGACTGCAGAGGAGGGCTTCTACCAAATGTGAGGCCATTACCACCAGATTTGGGCCAAAGGTTAACTTAGAGGCTTCCTTAACTAAAAGGGCAGTGGCTGCAACAGCTCTTAGGCAGTTGGGCCATCCGGCAGCTACATAGTCCAGTTTTTTGAGAGGTAGGCTACTGGTTGGCACCAAGGCCCAATGGACTGGATTAAGACTCCTTTGCTAACCCCGTGATTTTCATCAATGAATAGATGAAAGGGTTTGGACAAGTCAGGTAACCTGAGGGCAGGGGCACTCACCAGAGCGGTCTTCAGGCATGTAAAAGCTTCCTGGTGCTGTTGGTCCACAACAAGTCACTTCCCTTGCCCACCATGGTGGCATAAAGGGGCTTAACAATTTCTGCAAATCCAGTGATCCACTGCCTGCAATATCCCACCATGCCAAGAAATTCACTTACCAGTCATTTTGAGGTTGGCTCAGGGATGCCCAATACAGCATGTAACCTGTCACATGAAAGTCACCGCTTCACTTTTTTGAAGATGTATCAAAGATATGTTTTGGAGTGGGAGCAGAGCTGAGCCTTTTTGGTGGATACACGATATCCCACTTCTGCTAAGGCTTTGAGTAGGCTGAGAGTTGCCACTTTGCAAGAGTCCGAGTCTGGTGCGGCTAGAAGGAGGTCATCTACATACTGAAGTAGGGTAACACCTGGATGCTGCTCTCTGAAGGGGGAAAAGTCTCATCCCAGAGCTTCCCCAAACAAGGTGGGGAGGTTTTGAATCCTTGGAGAAACCTGGTCCACGTCAGCTGTCCACATCCCCCGGGCTGAGGATCTTCAAAGGCAAAAATAGGTTGGCTAACCTGTGCCAAAGTTAAAGAAAAGAATGCATCTTTTAAATCCAGGACAGTGTAGGTAGTACTGACTTAGAAGCATGTATGGGTTAGGGATGGCAGGGTGTATTGTTTCTACCCTTTTATTTACTTCTCTAAGATCCTGTACTGGCTGATAGTCTGTGGTCCCTGGCTCTTGCACAGGAAGTAAGGGGGTGTTCCATGGGGACTGGCAAGGAAGGAGAATACCTGCACTGAGTAGACGGTTGATGTGTTTGTCAATTCCAGTCCTGACCTTGTGGCTGATTACGTACTGCTGTACCCAGATGGGGAGAGATGGACTGAGTAGTTGTACCACCATGGGGGCCTGATGATGAGCCAGCCCAGAAGGGGGGTTGTCTCAGGCCAGACTCCTGGAACCAGGTGCTGAAATTCTTGCAGCAACTGATTAGCTGCTGGCAGGGTCTCAAGGCCTGTTAGGAGATATTCTTCTGAGATAGGGCAGGTTACTAGGAGGGTCTGGGGCTGAGTGCCAAACTTTAGTTTCATCTCACCATCCCAGAAAGAGATAGAGTCTTTCAATTTTTGTAGCAAGTCTTATCCCAGCAGGGGATAGGGACAGTTGGGCATAATGAGGAGAGTGGGTGGTGGTCCCAGATCTAAGATTAATGGTCCAGGTGGTGGCCTAGGGATAAGAGTGTATCTTCCCAGTGGCCCCTTGAAACAGAGTATGTTCAGCTTTAAAAGAGCCAGGGTCTGATTTTAGGACAGAGTGTATAGCCCCCATATTGCCCAGGAAGTTAACAAGGCTGCCCCTGACAGTTAGTTTCACCGTGGGCTCCTGGGGGCCAGGCGAGCCTGGCCCCATCAGTCTAGCAACTGCAGGGCTGGGCTGGAGTCTGCCTGGCATTAGGGGCATTCATTTTTCCAGTGTCCCTTTTCTTTGCAGTAAGCACACTTTTCCTTTTTCAGTCCTGGTCTACCATGCCTTGGCTTTCTCTGGTTCCCAGAGAATCCATGGGAGGAAGAGGCCCTAGTGCACTCTGTTGCCATTGTGCTCAGCAGGACCTTTTCCACCTTCTTGGTTTTTAGAGTGTCGGCATCCTCCCTATTTTTATACACTTTCTGCACCACCACCTCCAACAGTTCAGATAATAGCTTCCCTTCAAAGCTATTTTGGAGGGGGATGAGAGGTAGATTGGGGGTTAGGTAGGTAAGGGGGTGGTTCAACAGGAGCATCTTGCAGGAACGAATGACTGGGGTTCTTAACAGGAGCTTGAAATGGAAGTTGGGGCTCTGGCTGGGCCGAGCACCTTTGTCCTGCAAGACAAATTTTTAGTTTTTTGGGAGTGTCTGTAAGAAGATCTATCCACACATCAATGTAAGAAATCTGGTCTGGGTGACCAGGTTTGCCATAGATGACCCTCCAGACGTTGTAGACTGTTGGGAGGTCTGTCATTCCTTCAGATGGCCAGTCCACACCAAATGTGGGCCATGCCAATTCACAGAGGGTTTCACCTTGGCTCCATATCCAGCCACTGCCTTCTTGAATTCCTGAAAGTTCTTTAGAAAACAGGCAAGGGGTGTGGTAGGACAAGAGGAGGATTGACCATAGTAACAGTCTAAAGGATTACAGAACAGAAACTGAGCAGAAACTTTACAGACAGACAGCTGGCTACACACACAGACACAGGAACCTTGAGCCTATTCTGAGATCCCAGGTGACATCTCACCAGGTGGCCAGGCCGTGGGAGTAGAGGCATGTCCTGCAGCCCAACAGCCTCCCCTGGATCCAGACTTACCAAAACAGAACAGAACTGGCGGGTCCTTATGTTGTTTTAATAATCTCCCATGGAGTTTTTGGTCAGATTGAAGACCTACCAGGGCTGAGGAATGTTCCTCACAGGCTTTCCCCCTGAAGGCCTCAATGTGGCCAACTCTGGTCTATCTCACTGGGGCCTCCAGAATGAAGTGGAACACTTCATATAAATAACAACTCCCAGGAGAAAAATTTAATGGAAACTTTATTATCGGCCTGGGTGAGCCCTTTATTAAGAGTCACGCCTAAAATCTGGAGGCTGCAGCCCTTATAGACTTTCTTCCCATGCATGCCAAACTTTCCCATGCGTGCCTAGAGACAGGAATGGTAGGTTTATACATGTACATTTCTATATAGTGTTCTGAGCAAAGCAAGCAAGCAGAGTTACAGAAGCAGATATTTGCTGTTAACATCTCACCTGGGGGGAAGTGGTTGACCTTTTCAAAGCATGAGTGGCACCATTCCTCCATTAGGCCCACCATTCCCCCTTTCTGCCCAGTTGGGTGTCTGGGTTTTTAATGACCACACATATTTTATAAGCTTGGGGTTCCTGCTGGGGTGGACTGCTACTGAGAATAGCCCAAAGAAGAACTCAATATACTGTGCTTTCTCCCCCAAATCTTAACTCCAAAATCAGGTGTGTAATTTAGAGAGGTGTACCAGTATTCCCATTCCCAGAGCCAGAGTGCACATATTTGGAATGGGGGTGGGGGTGCAGGAACCAGGCTGTAAAACTGAAAACAGCTATTCTCTTCTCCAAAGACCTGATTACATTTACAACAGAATGGAGAAATTCTACCCTTAGGGAGCTCTCAAATGCAGGGGAGATAGTAGAGGCCTGAGATTTAACTCATTTCAATCCTTCAGGAAGAATTGAAATAAATACTTTTACATATGAGTAAAAACTAATAAAGTTTGTTGGCAGCAACTTGCTTTAAAAGAAATGTAAAAGAGTATTCTTTAGGCAGAAAGAAAATAATCTCAGAAGGTTCAATATTCAGGATGGACAGAAGAACAATATCTGTTAATTAAATTAATATATATGAATGACCATTGAATGGATAAAGTAATAATGATATCCGTGGCCTAGGTCATTAATAAAGTATTCAAATGCACCATAAAATAATATATAGCATAAGATGGGGAAATGGATATGTAGCAGTTTGCTATCATTATGAATTCCAAGAATAGATATTGGATTATGATTGTCAAGGGGTCTGTTAAACTGGACATGATTATATTATGATAAGGGAGTTGACTGGGCCAGAGTGGGTAGGGCACTGAGCTCCGTCTCTTGGTGGGTGGGTTCTCAGATTTAAAAAGACATGGCAAAGGACAGAGTTGGAGTAGTTTTTGAGGTTTGAGTTCTGAAGAGAAACAACAGACGGCCCTGGGGTAAAGAGAAAACTGAGTCAACTGACAGTTCACAGCTGGCCTTCTGGAGAGAGGCAAAGCTTAGAGAGCCTCATAGTGTACAGCTGACCTTGTGGAATAAACAGAAGAGCTGAGCGCAGAGAGAAACTGAGCCTTGAGAAGAGAGGAACCGAAGAAGCCTGAACCCTGGAAAATGTTGGCAGCTATCTTGCTCCAAGATGGAGTAACAGACATTGGTGAAGGAAGAGATTCATGCTTTCTAGCCTGGTAATTGTAAGCTTCTACACCAAATAAATACCCTTTATAAAGACCAAGAGATTTCTGATATTTTGCATCAGCACCCCTTTTGCTGACTAACACAGGATATAAAATGCTTTAAAATACATTATTTGGTAAGTCAATAACATATAATAAGGGCAGATTTGGAAAGGCAAGCAAAAGTGTTTTAATTTCCCTGGGAAACTAAAAAACATTGAATAGTGCGTCTCATACAAATAAATAGAATTGAAAAAATTGAACAAAAATAGTCAGTCCAAAACAAAGTATTCAGGATTTCCTGGGTTGTAATTTTGACCTTTGTTCTGGGGCCATCTTACTCGTGCAGCTTTGGAAGCTTATCCTTCCTGCATCTTTCTGCCTTCTGTTTTCTGTTGTGGCTCTTAGAGACAACATTTTTTCATAGGCCCACAACTTAAGGGTGTCAATTTCTATCCCATCTATTTTGTTTTCTTCTTCTTTTTTCTTTTTTTTTTATTAGTATTAACTTTTTCCTTTCAGACCTTTCTCTACTATTTCTCTCCCTCCTCGTAATTCTAGCCTTCTAAATCACTATATATATATATTCCTCCATTTGTTTTCCCAGTACATTGTAGGAACTCCATATTTTTTCCTAGTACTCTACACAGCTACACAAGTTAAATATTCGCTCATTAAGTCTCATTTTGCCCCTCTTCTAACTTTTATCAATATTTCTATTATCCTTCTGCCTTCCTTGCATCTTTTGATTCCTCTGACCCTAAACTTTTGCCTTCAAGGGAACATAGAAAGAAGCAAGGAAATAAAATAAGAAGAAAACCTGCCAAAGAGAAAACTTAACTCACATGCAGAACCAACAGCTAAATAAAATTTTAGAGCATAGAAAGCAAATCAACTGAACAAACCCATCAAGATAATATGATGACCAGAGGGCAACAGAAAAATACAAATGACTCTGAGAAACTGGAAAACATGGACCAGTCCAGTGCACAAAATAAAAACCAGGAAGCAATGCAGTACATCGAACAACTAATCAAAGCTATCCAAACAAATATCATGGACCAACTTAGAGAACTGGAGGAAGAGATTAAGGATATAAAGAAGACACTGGGAGAACATACTGAAGAAATAGCTAACACACCTAAAAAGGTAATGGATATGATGGCTACCATGCAGTTTTGATCACTGTAGCTTTGTAATATGTTTTAAAGTCTGGTAATATGATACCTCAAGCAACATTTTTCTTTTTCAATATGTCTTTGGCAGTTCAGGGCCTTTTACCTTTCAAAATATATTTTGTGTTAGTGTTTCTAATTCCTTAAAAAATATAGTGTTGATTTTTTGGGGGATTGCATTAAATCTGTAGACTAGTTTGGGTAGGATAGACATCTTGATGATGTTTAGTCTTTCTATCCATGAACAGGGAATATTTTTCCATTTATTTAAGTCTTCTTTGATTTCCTCTAACAGTGTTGTGTAGTTTTCTGTATATAAGTCCTTTACATCTTTAGTTAAATTTACTCCTAGGTATTTGATTGTTTTAGTTACTACTGTAAATGGCATTTTTTTCTTGAGTTCCTCTTCCGATTGCTCATTATTGGTGTACAGAAATGCTCCTGATTTTGGAGCATTGATCTTATAGCCTGCAACATTAATGAACTCCTTTACAAGTTCCAGAAGCTTTGTTGTAGCATTCTCTGGGCTTTCTATGCATAGGATCATGTCATCTGCAAATAATGAAATTTTTACCTCTTCTTTTCCAGTCTGGATGCCTTTTATACCCTTTTCTTGACTCAGTGCTCGAGCAAATACTTCTAAGACAATGTTAAATAAGAGTGGTGATAGTGGGCATCCTTGTCTTGTTCCTGATCTCAGAGAGAAATATTTTAGGATTTCACTATTGAAGATGGGTTAGCTTTGTGTTTTTCATATATACCCTTTATCATATACCGAAATTTTCCTTCTATTCCTATCTGTTGCAGTGTTTTTATCAAGAAAGTGTTCTGTATTTTGTCGAATGCTTTTTCTGCATCTATAGTGATGACCATGTGGTTTTTTTTTTCTTTCAGTTTGTTTATGTGGTGTGTTACATTGAATGATTTTCTTATATTGAACCATCCTTGCACACCTGGGATGAAACCCACTTGGTCATGGTGTATAATCCTTTTGATAAGTTGTTGAATGCAATTAGAAATTATTTTGTTGAGGATTTTAGCATCGAGGTTCATTAGAGAAATTGGTTGGTAATTTTCCTTTCTAGTGGTATCTTTGTTTGGTTTTGGTATTAGGGTAATCTTGGCATGGTACAATGAGTTAGGCTATATTATTTATATTTATATTTATATTCTTTGGAAGAGCTGAAGTAGAATTGCTATTAGCTCTTACTGGAATGTTTGGTAGAATTAAGCTGTGAAGCCATCTGGTACTTGGCTCTACTTAGTTGGGAGGTTTTTGATGACTGAGTCTATCTCTTTACCATAGTTGGACTGTTGAGTTCATTAATTTCTTCTTTCATCAATGTAGGCTGTTTGTGAGTTTCTAGAAACTTGTCCATTTCCTCTAAATTATCATTCTTTTTGGCATATATTTTTTTCAAATTATCCTCTTATGATGCTCTTTATTTCTGTGGGGTCAGTAATGATATCCCCTTGCTCGTTCCTTTTTTTGTGTGTGTATTTACATCAGTTCTTTTTCCTTGTTAGTCTGGCTAAGGATTTGTCAATTTTATTGATATTCTTGAAGAACCAGGTTTTGGAATTGTTTCTTTTTTCTAGTGCTTTCTTATTCCCTATTTTATTTAGCTCTGCTCTAATCTTTATTTCCTTCTTTCTACTTCCTTTTGGTTTAGTTTGTTGTTGTTTTTTCCAATTCTTCCAAGTGTGCAGTTAAATCTTCAATTTTATCTCTATCTTCTTTTTTAATATATGTATTTATGGATATGAACTTCCCTCTAAGGACAGCTTTGGCTGCATCTCATAAGTTTTGATATGTTGTGTTGTCATTTTCATTAGTTTTAAGGTAGTTACTGATTTCTTTTGAGATTTCCTCCTTGACCCACTGTTTGTCTAAGAATGTGTTGCTTAACTTCCATATCCTTGTGCCTAACCTGTTTCTTTGGCCCTTAGTGATTTCCAATTTAATTCCATTGTCATCAGTGAAATTACTTTGTATAATCTCAAACTTTCTGAATTCATTGAAAGTTTTTCTGTGGCCTAGCATGTGGTCTATCTTGGAGTATGACCCATGTGCACTCGAGAAGAATGTAAATCCTAATATATTTGGGTATATTGTTCTGTATATGTCTATTAAGTCCAGGTCCTCTAATGTATTGTTAAGAGTCCTTGTTTCTTTGTTGATTCTCTGTCTAGATGTTCTGTTTAATGATGATAATTGTGTAATAAAGTCCCCTGCTATAATTGTAGAAGAATTATTCCTCCACTTAGCTTTTCCAGAGTTTTCCTCATGAATTTTGAGGCACCCCAATTAGGTGTGTAAATGTTTATGATTGTTCTCTCTCCTTGAGAGATTACCCCATTTACTAATATATAGTGTCCATCTTTGTCTCTTACAATTGTTTTGCATTTAAAGTCTATTTTGTCTGATATTAGAATAGCTTCTCCTGCCCTTTTATGGTTATTGTTAGCCATATGTAAGGAAAAAGCTAATGTTAATAAATAAGAGGGAAACTAAATAGATAGAATAGAAATGGCCAACCCTTATGTTGTTGGCTAATGAAAAAACATGGTGTCTAAGAATCACAAGAGAAAGCAGAAGACATAGAGATGAAGGAAGGATAAGAAATAGCATGGAACAAAATATCAATAGAGACAGAGAATGGGAAATCACTCAAGAAGAACAGCAAAGAAGAGTTAAGCTAACAGCACATAATTTTTAAAAATTGAACGAAAACAGAAAGATGGGAGGAAAGAGGAAAGAAAAGCAAGAGACAACAAATAAACAGAGAAAAACCAAACAATCACACCAACAAGCAGTCAAACAAAGCTAAGGAAGAAGTGTTCCTTCTAGGGTCCTTGCCGATCCTCTCAGCCTGCTTGTGTTCATTAATTTCCCTTCTGGGTTCTATCTGCAGGTTTTGAGGCACATTTTCAGTATTAAACTAAATTAAGAACAGGAATTCATTTTGTGACTGTCTTCTTTTTTTTTTTTGACAATATAAGTAATCCAAAAGACGTCCTCTGCTAGATAACCTCCTTCACCGAGGGTTCCCTAAATAGGTTCGTGGAAACTAATCAAGCCCTTTCCATTTCCTGGCCTTGCCAGGGGATTGAAGCTATGATGCTTGTCAGGGCAAAGTGAAAAAATTAGCTGACTCTGCCCTCTCTGGGGCCAGACCTCAGTGTCAGCTGGCTGCTGGGTAAATCAGGTTTCCTCAGGAGATTCAACTCTCCCTCAGCCTGGCACTGTTTCAAGCTGGCTTATCTGATCCCTAAAGCTATGAGGGGATACAGGCAGCCAAATCCACAGAAGATAAACCCATCTACACCTTCTCTCAGAGCCCTCCCTACCCCAGAATATGCTGCCTCAAACTTGGAGCATGAGTCATGGTTGCAGGATTCATGGTTCAAACCAGACATTGTCCCTGTGGGTGGGGCTCAGCCATCTGTGTTAACCACCATAGGCAGGCTCAAACCTCAAGAAACTCCACTGATCACTCCACACTCTAGATCTGCCCACTACCAGGTGACCCAAGCTTCTCACTCCATGTGCCCATAGCACAGACCCTTGGGCAGGACCCTGCGAACAATCAGCCATCCCCAGAGAGCTAGTCAGTGAGGATCATCCTAAACCAATACCGTTTTGCCTCACTCCTGTAACATTTTCTTATTAGGCACCCCAACAATTTATATTTTTTTCAGTTTCTTCACCTGATTCTGATGTGGATTCCAGTTTAACAGCCACTGAACTACAGTCACCTGCTTTCTAGTTAACTCAAATTTTCCTTGTTTTTTTAAATCAGAAATGATCCTTTCATAATAAAATCATATACTTCTAATCTCAAGTATTTTAAGAAGTTAGATAATTTATTTATATTTTTA
Organism: Tolypeutes matacus; assembly: GCA_026826555.1. Lineage (NCBI taxonomy): Eukaryota > Metazoa > Chordata > Mammalia > Cingulata > Chlamyphoridae > Tolypeutes > Tolypeutes matacus. Next base: position 1,496,013 of record JAKSZT010000496.1, read on the forward strand.
AGTTTTACTCCAATATTTTTCTCATATGTGATAGGGTGTGGGATGGATGAAACTAGGGAATGCATGTATTTACAAAGAGAAATGTTTACCCCAAAGAATCTGCCAATGCAGATAATTCTGAGGAAGGAGGAATGGGGGTTGAGGTTAGAGAAGGAATTTTACTGTTTGCTATAAATGACATCAATTATTTTTATACTATTTGCATGGATAATTTGGTTAAAATTTAAAAGAAATTATGAAAATTGTACAAAATGAAATCATACAAAGTGGTTGATTTGAAGATATTGAATGTATCTGCAACATTACAGGGGTGCCACTTCCCGTCACCTTTTGCAAATGCAATCACCCATAAAGGAAAACTGCTCACTCCTCTGGGCACCCTCCCACACTGCCTGGACTGGTGGAGACCACCCTCAGCAAGAGTGATCATGGAGCACGAGGAGCATGGATGAGACTGTGTGAAGGCCACACTGCTCTCTACATGTGTCCAGTTAGAGGACTGTTAGCACCACATGAGAAGATGGACTTCCTGCTGCTTATTCCCCAGTGAAGACCAATCAGAGTGACTCACATCACTAACTGAGGTGGTGAGTATTGAGCAGGGCTTTCTCCCTGCCCTCCTTTGCAGATCCAGAACCTATGATGATGGTTTTCATTGGGGCTCTGAGAGTTTGTTCCAAAAAAGGACATTCCCTCTCTGGATTGGGGGAAATGCAGTGAACACGTGTTTCATCCCAGCTTCTTCAGTTGTTCATCAGCTTCTTCCCATCCAACCCCTCTGTTCTCTTCTGGGATTACATAATTCTGCATCATTTCAACACTGTTAAAAATCTGTTGAAATTTTAATATTTAATTAGTCTGAGAAATATCTGGCATCAGTACCATTTGAGGTTTTCTGCAAACATTGCACCCTCTCATAAACTCACTTCTATTCTTGTCAGCCCTAGGCCCCAGAACTTTCTGGGATTTCTGTTCTAGTCATTAGGGTCACTGGCCTAATATTCCTCATTCTGGTGATGTTATTTCTGTATCCAATGCTGTAATGTGAATTTTGATATATCCTTCCTGTCACCAACAGGTTTCATCTTGGCATTGCTCTTTCTTTAGCTGCCCCAAGATTGGAGAAGGTGAATGTAGAACTGGAAGCAGGAGACATAAGTGTTTGCCTGAGAACCAAGAGGGGTACAGTAAGAGCAGCCTCCTGAGATGGCCAAGGCTGGAAGCCAAGGAAGGAGGGAATGGCAAAAGGAACAGGAGGAGGTCGACTCCTTTCTGTGCCCTGAGTTCTCTGTGCACCACACCCAGGTCCCATGTTTTTATCTCACCCTGCACACCTGGCCAACACCTGCTTGAAGCAGGTACATCATTCTGGGGAATCTGTGACTTTATACTAGTCCCCAAACCATGTGACTCCCCTGCCTTTCTCCTTGTTTGCATGCATTGCTGTCCAAGAGCACTCCCCCCTCTGTCTTACCAGTACTCTCCTACCTAGTGTGGAGACATCCATAGTTTGCAGGTGAATTCCCTGGGCAGCAGCATCACACTGCCATTGGGAACAGGGCAGCTCTCCAGCCCTGTGTCCCTAGCTGTTTGAATTTGCCAAGCCCTGCCAATGCAAAATACCAGAAATAGTTTGGCTTTTATTGGAATTTGTTAGTGTTAAAGTTCTTACAGTTCTGAGCCTGTGAAAATGTCTAAATCAAGTCATCATTAAAAATGCTGTCTTAACAAGGGTCAGCTGGTGCTGGACTCCTGCCAAGGGAAAGTGTTGGGCCTGCCTGTCTCTCTCTGCCTTATCCTCCAAGCTCACTTTCTCCCTGTGTTCAACAGTGGGCCATCCGACACAATTGCTCACTCCTCTACCTTCTCCTCTGGCCTGGATGTTTTCAGTTTCAAGATGCTCCATGACTCCAGCCTCTGGAACCTCCCTCAGCCTCTCAGGTTTTCTGTGTCTCTCCACAGTTGTAGGAGATCCTGGAGGCCTCTCTCATATGTTTGGGTAAACATGGGAGCACTCATTCTCTCTGAGTTCCTTGTATGTAGAGCTTTAAAACAATGATTGGGGTACATCCTGTTTTCTGAAATCTAATCAGAGACTCTAAATTAAACTAAAGCAATCTGACAGAAAGTGAGTTTATCAAAAGGTCTCTTATCTGAATCTAAACAAAATGTCCTATATACAAAAGGCTTACACACACAGCAATGGGTTAGTAAGAACATACATTTCCAGGGTCCACACAAGACACAAATGAGGCCATTAAGCCCTGGCTTAGGTATCAGGAGGGATCCCCTAACTCCAGTAGTAATGAGAACTCATGAAGCAGTGGCTGGACTTTGGGTGTAGACATCATTGAGTAAAATGGGGTGCTGACCACCATTGTGCTGGTCCCTAGAATGGTCCCAAGAAGAACTCAATATACTGTGCTTTCTCCACCAAATCTTAACTTCAAAATCAGGTGTGTAACTCAGAGAGGTGTGCCATTATTCCTATGCCCAGAGCCAAAGCACAAAGATTTTGCCTGGGGGGGTGAGGTGGAAGGAAGCAGGCTGTAAAACTGAAAGTCCTTAATTTCTTCTCCAAAGAACTGATTACATTTACAACAGAATGGAGAAATTCAACCCTAATTTTGCTCGCAAAAGCAGTGGAAATCATAGAAGGCCTGAGATTTAATTCATCTCAATCCTTCAGGAAGATGTGAAATAAATACGTTTACAGTTTAGTAAACACTAATAAAGTTTGCTAGAAGCAACTCACTTTAAAAGAAATGTAAAAGAATATTCTTCAGACAGAAAGAAAATAATCTCAGAAGTTTCAAGATTCAGGATGGATTGAAGAACAATATCTGTTAATTAAATTCATATATCTAAATGACTATTTAATGGATAAAGTAATAATGATATCCATGGCCTTGGATATCACTAAAGTGTTAAAATACAGCATAAAATAATATATAGCATAAGATGGGTAAATGGATATGTAGCAGTTTGATATCATTATGTAATCCAAAAATGTATATCGGACTATGCTTGTAAACTGGTCTGTTAATCTGGGCATGATTAAGTTATGATAAGGGCATTGACTGGGCCTCATTTGGTAGGGAGTTGAGTCCTACCCCTTGGTGGGTGGGGACTCAAACATAAAAAACATGGCAAAGGACAGAGTCGGAGTAGTTTTTGATGTTGGAGTTTTGATGAGCAAGGACAGAAGTCCTCGGGGAAAATTCACAAGCCATTCACCTGACAGTTCACAGCTGGCCTTGTGGAGAAAGGCAAAGTTTAGAAAGTCTCAGAGTCTACAGCTAACATTGTGGAAGAAACAAAAGAGCAGAACCCAGAGAGAAATGCAGCCCTGGGAAGAGAGGAACCCAAGAAGCCTGAACCCTGGCAAATGTCAGCAGCTGTCTTGCCCCAAGACAGGGTAACAGATTTTGGTGAAGGAAGAAACTTATGCTTTATGGCCTGGTTACTGTAAGCTTCTACCCCAAATAAATACCCTTTATGAAGACCAACAGTTTTCTGGAATGTTGCATCAGTACCCTTTTGGCTGACTAATACAGGATATAAAATGATTTAAAGTACAATATTTAGCAAGTCAATAACAATTAATAAGTGCAGATTTGGAAAAGAAAGCTACAGTGTTATAATTTCCCTGGGATAATTTTAAGAATATTACATAGTGCATCTCATCCAAATAAATAGAATTTAAAAATTGAACAAAAATAGTCAGTCAAAAATAAGTATTCAGGATTTCCTGGGTTGCCATTTTGGCCTTTGTTCTGGGGACACCTTACTCGTGTATCTTTGGAAGCTGCACCTTTCTTAATCTTCAGAATCCTGAAGGTTCCTGGGTTGTTTTATGGGCTATTTTTTGTCCCCATCATAAATCAAGTGTTGTATCACTTGCCCATTTCTGAGATATGAAGTCACCAACCTGGATGTGATGCTTATTTGAAACAAGAAGAGCCATGAGTGATAGAAAAAATAAAAAGGAGAATATTGTTACACTTCCCAAATTGGATGGTTAGATGACTGATATCAGATCTTTCCTCATTTCTAATGAATTCATTCAATGATATAAATTTGCTTCTAAGCACTGCTTTTGCTGCAACCACAAACTATGAAGAAGCATAGGACTTTAAAGAGCAGAAAGAACCACGTAACAAAAGATTTGTGAGTGAAACTATATCCACTTCCAGAACAGGACAGACTTAAGATGAAGGCAGAGAATGTAAGAAATTTTGGGCAATATTTTCTGTGACCATAAGCATTATTTCCTCAAAATAACACTTTTATGATTGTAACTTCACTTTGAAGGAATTTGCATCATACTTACCTAAGCTGATGGAATCTATGTAAGGAAAAAGGAATGAAGAAAATGAGTTTTTCCAATTTGCCCCACATGGTCGTCCTCCCCTTTAAGTATAATGAGAGTGAAATTTTCTTGGAAACTCAACCTCGTGAGACACCTGAGAATTAATCCTTCAGACAAACCATTTGGGATTTCATGAATTTGGGAAAGCTAGAGTCACATCAAAGAAACATGCAGGATTAAAATCCTGTGTATGTAAGAAATATTGAAAATTCTTCAGCCAGGTATTAAGCCTCGTTGAGCATGAAATATTCAAACATTAGTTAGTATTGTAATGAACATGGGCGTGCTTCCATCTGAAACAAAACCTCATGGAATATGACAAAATTCAAACTAGAGAGAAACCATGAGTGTCCTGAATGTAGTCTGCTCTTTCCAATCATTTTTTACTCCTCATTTTAAAAGCCATACTGGAGAACAAGCATAGAAATGTTATACATGTGGGAAAGTTTTCAACATAACAGAAAACATCTTTATTCATCAGAAAATTCTTACAGAGGAGAAATGATATATATGTGGGAACACTTTAATCCAAATGACAAATCTCAGGTACAGATGTTTCCTACTGCAAAGAATCCCTATGCATGTAAGACATGTGAAAAAGCCTTTAGGTACAAATCATATCTCACAGAACACGAAAAAAACTCATAGTGAACAGAAACAAAATGAATGTAATGAATGAAGAAAAGCCTTCAGCCCAAAGCAGTAGTTCATTAAACATCAGATGATTCATTCTGTAGAAAAATGCTATATGTGCAATGAATGTGGAAAAGCTGTCAACCAGAAGGAAAACCACATTAACCATCTGAGAATACATCTGAAGAGGAACCCTATGAATGTGATGGATGTGGGAAAGCTTTCATTCAGAAACCGTGCCACATTACACACCAGAGAAGACAAATTGTAGAGAAACCCTATATATGTAAGCAATGTAGGAAAGCCTTCAGTAGCAGATAACATCTCACTGACCATGAGAAAATTCAAAGTGGAGGATATCCCTATATATATAAAGAATGTGGGATAGCCTTCAGCCAGAGGCTGTATTTCATTAAACATTATATCATTCATACTGGAGAGAAACCCTGTGAATGTAATGAATGTGAATCTCCAAAGAATCTCCACATCCAGTCTGGGTAAATTGTTGCCAATCTTTTCCGGAAGCACCTGTGACTGTGCAATTCAGGATTTCTTTCTCCTCTTGGAAAAGTGCACTTGAAGTTTGTTCTGAGATCTGCTCCTCCCACATCTTCTTCCACACTCATCTGTGTTAAATTTGTTACCACTAATTTATGCATCAGAATGCGAGATTTCTCTTAGTTTATGTAAAGATGGGCTTTCCAATTATTTCAGTTTATCTGGGTTGTTTTCACTGGTTCTTCAATCCATTACATTCTGGGTAAGCATTTTAAAAATTAGCATTTTAAATATAATGCTGCCCATTATTGTACCATTTTCTTATTAAGCACCCAAACCATTTATATTTTTTTCAGTTTCTTCACTTCATCCTGATGTTGATAGAAGTTTAACAGCCAATAAACTACAGTGGTCTGCTTTCTACTTAACTCCAATTTTCCTTATTATTTTCAAACAGAAATTATCCTTTGATAATTAGATGATATGGTTTTATTCTCAAGTATTTTATGAAGTTAGAAAATTTATTTATATTCTTAAGTTGTACTCCAATATTTTTCTCATATATGACAGGGTGTGGGATGGATTAAATTAGAGAATGCACATATTTACAAACAGAAATATATACCCAAAAGAATCTATAAACACAGATAATTATGAGTAAGGAGGAATGGGGGTTGAGGCTAGAGAAGGAATTTCATTGTTTGCCATAACAGACATAAATTATTTTTATACCCTTTGCATGGATAATTTGGTTATAACTTAAAAGAAATTATGAAAATAGTACACAATAAAATCATACAAAGTGGTTGATGTGAAGATATTGATTTGTATATGCAACATTAGTGGGGTGGGGGGTACTTCCTTGCACCTTTTGCAAATACAGACATGCATAAAGGAAAAGTGCTCACTCCCCTTGGCCTGCTCCCCAGCTGCCTGGACGGGCTGAGGCCTCCCTCAGCAGGAGTGAGCACAGAGCACAAGGAGCATGGTCACGACAATGTGAAGGCCACACTGCTCTCTACACGTGTCTGGTTAAAGGGCTGTGAGCACCACAGGAGAAGACAGACTTCCTGCTGCTTACTCCGCAATAAAGACCTGCTAGAGTGACCATTTCACTTACTGAGGCTGTGGATGCTGAGCAGGGCTTTATCCCTGTCCTCATTTGTGGACCCAGAACCTGTGATGATGGTTTTCATTGGGGATCTGAAGAGTTTCGTTCCAAAACAGGACATTCCCTCTCTGGCTTGGTGGAACTGCAGTGAACAAGTGTGACATTCCAGCTTCTTCACTTGTTCATCAGCTTCTTCCCATCCAGCCCCACCATTTTTTTCTTGGATTGAAGAAGCCTGCATCATTTTCAATACTGTTAAAAATGTGTTGAAAATTTAATATTTAATTAGTCTGAGAAATATCTGACATCTGCACCCTCTGAGATTTTCTGCAAAAATTACACTGTATCACAACCTCATTTCTCTTCTTGTCAGCCATAGGGCACAGAAGTTTCTGGGATTCCCATACTATTTATTAGGGTTACTGGCCTAATGTTGCTCAATCTGGTGATGTTATTGCTGTAGCATATGCTGTAATGTGAATTTTGACATTTCCTTCCTGACGCCAACAGATTTCACCTTGGCATTGCTCTTCCTTTAGCTGCCCCAAGATTGGAGAAGGTGAATGTAGAATTGAAAGCAGGAGACCTGAGTCTGGGCCTGAGATCCAGGAGGTATACTGTAAGAGCAGCCTCCTCAGAGGGTCCATGCTGGAGGCCAAGGTAAGGAGGGAAGAGCAAAAGGAGAAGGAGAAAGAAGTCTCCTCTCTGTGCCCTGACTCCTCTGCTACACCAGACCCCAAGTCCCATGATTTTATCTGCCCTTGGTCACCTGGACAACCACTGCCTGAGGCAGGTACATAATACTGGGATATCTGTGACTTTATACTAGACCCCAAACCATGTGACTCCTCTAACTGACTCCCTGTCTTGCAGGTCTTGCAGGCCAAGAGCACTTCCCTCCATCTTACCAGTACTCAGACCCACCTATTCTGGAGACACCCATAGTTTACAGGTGAATTCACTGGAGAACATCACACTGCCATTTGGGAACAGAGCAGCTCTCCAACAGTGTATACCCAGCTGTTTGGGTTTTTCAAGCGCTGCCAATGCAAAATAACAGAAATAAGATGGGTTTTATTGGAATTTATTATCGTTAAATCTTACAGTGCTGAGGCTGTGAAAATGTCCAAATCAAGGTATCATCAGAAAAGCTGTCTTAACAAGGTTCAGCTGCTGCTGGATACCTGCCAAGGAAAAATGTTGGGCCTGCCTGTCTCTCTCTGTCTTCTCCTCCAAATTCACTTTCTCCCTGAGCTCAGCAGTGGACCATCAGACACAATTGCTCACACCTCTCCATTCTCCTCTGGCCTGGATATCTTCAGCTTCAGGCTGCTACATTACTCCAGCCTCTGACCTCTCCCTCATCCTGTCAGGGTTCTGTGTTTTTCCACACTTGTAGCAGATCCTGGAGCCCTCTCCCACGTGGCAGGGTAAACATGGCATCACTCTTTCTCTGTGTGTTCCATGTATGTAAGACATCAGCACAATGTTTGGGGTCCTTCCTGGTGCCTGAAATCTAACCAAAGGCCCTTAACTAAACTAAAGCAATCTAACAAAAGGTTACCTAATTGAAAGGTCCCTTATCTGAATATAACAAAAACGTCCAACATAGAAAAGGCTTACATACACAGCAATGGGTTAGTAAGAACATACTTTTCCAGTGTCCACAAAAGACTCAAGTGAGGAAATTGACCCAGTGCACAGGGATCAGGAGGGGCCTCCTAAGTATGGGAAGTATTGGAACTCATGAAGCAGTGGCTGTATTTTGGGAGTGGCCCTCATTGAGCAAAATGGGGTGCTGACCACCATTGCACAGGTCCCTAGAATGGTCCCAAGAAGAATTCAATATACTGTGCTTTCCCCACCAAATCTTAGCTCCAAAATCAGGTGTGTAACTCAGATAGGTGTGCCATTATTCCCATCCCCAGAGCCAGAGCACACTGATTTTGCCTTGGGGCTGGGCAGCAGGAAGCAGGGTGTACAAATGAAAGCCCCTAATTTCTTCTGTAAAGAACTGATTACATTTACAGCACAATGGAGAAATCCAACCCTAAGTGTGCTCTGAAAAACAGTGGAGATCCTCAAAGGCCTGATATTTAATTCATCTCAATCGTTCAGGAAGAAGTGAAATAAATTCTTTTACAGATGAGTAAAACCTAGTAAAATTTGCTAACAGTAACTCACTTTAAAAGAAATGTAAAAGAATATTCTTCAGTGAGAAAGGAAATAATGGAAAAAGATTCAAGATTCAGGATGGATTGAAGAACAATATCTGTTAATTAAATTCATATATTTAAATGACTATTCAATGGATAAAGTAATAATCATATCTGTGGCCTAGGACATCAACAAAATGTTAAAATTCACCATAAAATAATATATAGCATAATATGGGTACATGGATATATAGCAGTTTAATATCATTATGAATTCCAAAAATAGATATTGGATTATGCTTGTAAACTGGTCTGATATCTGGGCATGATTAAATTATGATAAGGGCTTTGACTGGGCCACCGTCGGTAGGCTGTTGAGCACCACCACTTGGTAGGTGGGGTCTCAAGCATAAAAAACATGGCAAAGGTCAAACCTGGAGTCGTTTTTGATGTTTGAGTTGTGTTGTGCAAGGACAGAAGGTCCTGGTGAAAAGAGACAGGCTATTCACCTGAAAGTTTACAACTGGTCTTGTGGAGAGAGGCAAAGCTTAGAGAGCCTCATAGTCTACAGCTGACCTTGTGGAGGAAAGAGAGGAGCAGGGCCCAGAGAGAAACACAGCCCTGGGAAGAACAGGATCCAAGAATCCTGAACCCTGGCAAATGTCAGCAGCTGTTTTGCTCCAAGACAGCCTAACCGAATTTGGTGAAGGAAAAAAAACTTATCCTTTATGGCCTGATAACAGTAAGCTTCTAACCCCCAATAAATGCCCTTTATAAAGGCCAACAGATTTATAGTATTTTGCATCAGTACCTATTTTCCTGAATAATACAGGATTATTTGGCAAGTCCATAACAAATAAGAAGTGCAAATTTGGAAAGGCAAGCAAAAGTATTATAATTTCCATGGAAAACTTTAAAGAATATTAAAAAGTGCATGTCATCCAAATAAATAGAATAAAAAGAAATTGAACAAAAATAGTAAGTACAAAACAAAGTGTTCAGGATTTCCTGGGTTGCCATTTTAGACTTTGTTCTGGGGCCAACTTGCTCATGCATCCTAGGAAGCTGCATCTTTCCTATCCTTCAGAAACCTGAAGGTTCTAGGGTTGATTAATGGGGTGTGCTTTGTTCCCATCAAAAATCAAGTGCTGTATCACTTTCCCATTTCCTAGTTATGAAGTCACCAAACTGGAAGCGATGTTCTATTGAAGCAAGAAGAGCCATAATGATAGAAGAAATAAAAAGGAAATATTGTTGTGCTTCCCAAATTGGACGCTTAGATGATTGGTATTGGATCTTTCCTCTTTTATAAAGAATACATTTAATGCTATAAATTTCCTTCTAAATACTGCTTTTGCTGCACCCCACAGACTATGAAGAAGCATAGGACATCAAGAAGCAGAAAGAACCACATAACAAAAGGCTTGTGAGTGAAGCTATATCCACATCCACAACAGTACAGACTTAAGATGAAGGCAGAGAATGGAAGAAAGTTGGGAAATTCTTTTCTGTGACCACAAGCATTGTTTCCTCAAAATAACACTTCTATGAATGTAACTTCACTTTGAAGGAATTTGCATCATGCTTACCTAAGCATGAGGGAATCTATGTAAGGAAAAATGAATGAAGACAATGAGTTTTGCCAGTTTACCCACATAATAGTCCTCCAATTTAAGGATAATGAGTGTGAAGTTTTCTTTGAAATTCAACCTCATGAGATACATGAGAATTAATCCTTCAGAGAAATAATTTGGTTTTCATGAATTTGGGAAAGATAGAGACACATCAAAGAAACATGCAGGAGTAAAACCCTGGGTATTTAAGGAATACTGCAAATCCTTCATCCAGGCATTAAATTTCATTGAGCATGAAATATTCACACATTAGTTAGTATTCTAATGAACATGGGAATGCTTACATCTGAAAAAAAATCTCATGGAATATGAGAAAATTCAAACTAGAAAGAAACCATATGAGTGTCCTGAATGTAGTCTGCTCTTTACAATCATGTTTTACACCTCACTTTAAATGCCATACAGGGGAACAAAGATAGAAATGTCATACATCTGGGAAAGTTTCAACCTGACAGAAAACCTCTTTATTCATCAGAAAATTCTGACTTAAGAGAAATCATATATATGTGGGAAAGAAATAATTCAAATGTCAAATCTCAGATACAAAAGATTTCCTACTGCAAAGAAAAATATGCATGCAAGGTATGTGGAAAAGCCTTTAGGTACAAATCATATCTCACAGAACATAAAAAAACTCATATTGGAGAGAAAAAAAATGAATATAAAGAATGCAGAAAAGCCTTCAGGCAAAAGCAATAGTCCATTAAACATCAGAGCATTCATTCTGGAGAAAAACCCTATAGATGCAATGAATGTGGAAAAGCCTTCAACCAGAAGGACAAACACATTTACTATCTGAGAATACATACTGGAGAGAAACCCTATGAATGTGATGTATGTGGGAAAATTTCATACAGAAATCAAGCCTCATTACACACCAGGCAGGACAAACTGGAGAGAAACCCTATATATGTAAGGAATGTAGGAAAGCCTTCAGTAGCAAATCAAATCTCACTGACTATGAGAAAATTCATAGTGGAGGGAAACCCTGTTTATGTAAGGAATGTGGAATATCCTTTAGACAGAGGCAGAATCTCATTTAACATTACAACATTGGTATTGGATAGAAACCCTGTGAATGTAATGAATGAGAATCTCCAACAAATCTACACCTCCAGTCTGTGCAACTTGTTGCCAATCTTTTAAGGAAGAGGCTGTGACTGTGCAATTCAGGATGTCTTTTTCCTCTTGGAAACGTGCACTTGCAGTTTGTTCTGAGATCTGCTCCTCCAACACCTTCTTCCAAACTCATCTGTGTTAAATTTGTTACCACTAATTTATGCATCAGAATTCGAGATTTCTCTTAGTTTAAGTAAAGATGGGCTTTTCACTTATTTCAAATTATCCTGTTTTTTTTTTTTTCATAATTTCTGCAATCCATGACATTCTGTGTAAGCATATAAAAAATTATCATTTTAAAATTAATGCTGCCCATTTTTGCAGCATTTTCTTATAAGGCACCCAAACCATTTATATTTTTTCAGTTTCTTCACCTGAGTCTGATGCGGATTCAGTTTTAACAGCCACTGAAGTATAGTATAGTGGCCTGCTTTCTACTTAACTCCAATTTTCCTTATTATTTTATTTCAGTAATTATCCTTTCATGATTAGATGATGTACTTCTCATCTCAAATATTGTAAGAAGTTATAAAATTTATGATATACTTAAGCTGTTCTCCAATATTTTTCTCATATGTGATAGGGTGTGAGATGGATGAAACTAAAGAATGCATGTATTTACAAACAGAAATTTCTACTCAAAAGAATCTGCGAATGCAAATAATTCTGAGGAAGGAGGAATGGGTGTTGAGACTAGAGAAGGAATTTGGCTGTTTGCCATAACAAACAAATTATTTGTATACTCTTTGCATGGATAATTTGGTTATAATTTAAAAGAAATTATGAATATAGTACACAATGAAATCAGAAAAAGTGGTTGATTTGAAGGCAGTGATTTGTATCTGCAACATTACTGGGGGGACACTTCCCATCACGTTTCGCAAACATAGTCACCCATAAAGGAAAAGTGCTCAGTCCCCTCGGCACCCCACCCACCCAAGCTGCCTGGATGGGTGGAGGCCTCCCTCAGCTACAGTGACCATGGAGCACAAGGAGCATGGGCGCAACTGTGTGAAGGCCACAGTGTTCTCTACACGTGTCTCATTAGAGGGCTGTTAGCACCACAGGAGAAGACTAACTTCCTGCTGCTTACTCCTCAGTTTAGACCCACTAGAGTGACTCACATCACTAAATGAGGCTGTGAGTGCTGAGAAGAGCTTTCTCCCTGTCCTCCTTTGTGGATCCAGGATCTATGATGATGGTTTTCTTTGGGGTTCTGAGAGTTTGGTTACCTCTCTGGCTTGGGGGAACTGCAGTGAACATGTGTTACATTCAAGCTACTTCACTTGTTCATCAGCTTGTTCCCCTTCATCCCCTCCATTCTCTTCTGGGATTGAAGAGGTCTGCATCATTTTCAATAGTGTTAAAAATGTGTTGAAAATTTAATACTTAATTAGTCTGGGAAATATATGGCATCTGCACCCTCGGAGGTTTTCTGCAAACATTGCACTCTCTCACAACCTCACTTCTATTCTTGTAAGCCCTAGGTCCCAGTACTTTCTGGGATTCCTGCATTATTTATTAGGGTCACAGGCCTAATGTTTCTCATTCTGGTGGTGTTATTCATGTAGCCAATGCTGTATTGTGAATTTTGACATTTCCTTCCTGACACCAACATGTATCATCTTGGCATTGCTCTTTCTTTAGCTGCCCCAAGGTTGGAGAAGGTGAACGTAGAACTGGAAGCACAAGACCTGAGTCTGTACCTGAGACCCAGGAGGTGTACCCTAAGAGCTGCCTCCTCAGAGGGTCCGGGCTGGAGGCCAAGGGAAGGAGGGAAGAGCAAAAGTTGCAGAAGCAGGAAGACTCCTCTCTGTGCCCTGAATTCTCTGCTGCACCAGACCCCAGGTCCCATGGTTTTATCTGCCACTGGCCACCTGGCCAAATCCTGCCTGAGGCAGGTACATCATACTAGGGCATATGTGACTTTATTCTAGTTACCAGTCCTGTGACACCCCTGTCTGACAACCTGTCTTTCAGGCCTTATAGGCCAAGAACACATCCCCCTCCATCTTACCTGTACTCATTCCTGCCTAGTCTGGAGATACCCACAGTTTACAGGTGCAATCCCTGAGCAGCAGCATCACATGGCTATTTGGGAACAGGGCAGCCCTCCAACCTGTGTCCTCAGATGTTTGAGTTTCCCCAGTGCTGCCAATGCAAAATACCAGAAATAGGTTGGGTGTTCCTGGAATTTATTATGGTTAAAGCTTACACTTCTTAGGCTGTGAAAATATCCAAATCAAGGCATCATCAAAAATGCTCTCTTAACAATGGTCAGCTGCTGCTGGAATCCTGCCAAGGTAAAAGGTTGGGCCTGCCTGTCTCTCTCTGCCTTTTCCTCCAAACTCACTTTCTCTCAGAACTCAGCATTGGGCCATCAGACACAATTGCTTACACCTCACCCTTCTCCTCTGTTTGGATGCCTTTAGCTTCAGGCTGCTAAATGACTCCAGCCCCTGGCCCCTACCTCAGCCTCTCAGGGTTTCTGTGTCTCTCCACATCTGTAGGCGATCCTGGATCCCTCTCCCACATGGCAGGGTATACATGGCAGCACTCTTTCTCTGTGTGTTCCATGTATGTAGGACTTCAGCACAATCATTGTGGTCCATCATGGGGCCTGAAGTCTAATCAGAGACCCTTAACTAAACCAAAGCATTCTAACAAAAGTTAACCAAAATGTCCTTTATCTGAATCTAACCAAAATGTCCTACATACAAATACTTACACACAAAGTTAATAAGAACATACTATTCTGGGGTTTGCACAAGAATCAACTGAGGGTATCAACCCATGATACAGGGATCAGAGGGGTCTCCTATGTCTGGGAGAAACGGGAATTTATGAAGCAGTGGCTGTACTTTGGGAGTGGCCATCATTGAGGCAAATGAGGTTCCAACCACCATTGCACTGATTCCTAGAATGGTTCCGAGAAGAACTCAATATACTGTGCTTTCTCCACCAAATCTTAGCTCCAAAATCAAGTGTGTAAGTCAGAGAGTGTGCCATTGTACCCATCCCCAGAGCAGACCACACAGATTTTGCACTGAGTGTGGTGTTGACAGGAAGCAGGATGTAAAACTGAAAGCTCCTAATTTCTTCTCCATAGAACTGATTACATTTACAACAGAATGGAGAAATTCAACCCTAAGGGTGCTCTCAAAAGCTGTGGAGATCTTAGAGGGCCTGAGATTTATTTCATCTTAATGCTTCAGGAAGATGTGAAATAAATACTTTTACAGATGAGTAAAAACTAATAAAGTTTGCTAGTAGCAACTCACTTTAAAAGAATTGTGAAAGAATATTCTTCAGGCAGAAAGAAAATAATCTCAGAATGGTCAGGATTCTGGATGGATTAAAGAACAATATCTTTTAATTAAATTCATATACCTAACTGACTATTGAATGGATAAAGTAATGATGATATCCCTGTCCTAGGACATCAATAAAGTGTTCAAATACACCATAAAATAATATATAGCATAAGATGGGTAAATGGATATGCAGCAGTTGGATCTCGTTATGAATTCAAGAAATAGATATTGGATTATTCTTGTAAACTGGTCTGTTAATCTGTGAATGAGTAATTTATGGTAAGGTCATTGACTGGGCACAGTCAGTAGGGCATTGTGGGTGGGGTTTCAAACATAAAAAGACATGGCAAAAGACAGAGCTGGAGTAGTTTTTTAATGTTGGAGATCTGATGAGCAAGGACGGGAGGACCTGGGGAAAAGAGACAAGCCATTAACCTCACAGTTCACAGCTGGCCTCATGGCAAGAGGAAAGCTTAGATAGCCTTATAGTCTATGCATAACCATAGACTATAAGCCTGTGGTGCATGTGAGCCCATGGAGCCTGTGGAGTCCATGGAGCCCATGGAGGCTTTGGAGTCATTGAAGCCTGTGCAGGCCCTTAGGGTTCATTGACACATGTAACGCATGTGATGCCTGTGGAGATCATAGATTCCTTGGAAACT
The DNA here is from genome assembly GCA_026826555.1 of Tolypeutes matacus. NCBI lineage: Eukaryota > Metazoa > Chordata > Mammalia > Cingulata > Chlamyphoridae > Tolypeutes > Tolypeutes matacus. Next base: position 1,511,512 of record JAKSZT010000496.1, read on the forward strand.
GTGGAGGTTTTTTATGTCAGTGGAGCCTGTGGGGCCTTTGGAGCCAGTGGAGGCCCATGAAGCGTGTGGAGCCTGTGTAACACATGGAGCCTATGCAGAACTGTGGAGCCCATGGAGCCAATGGTAACTGTAGAGGTCTGTGAAGCCTGTGCAGGCCTGTGGAGGTGGATGAGTCCATGGTGACCATGAAGTCTGTCAAGACCATGGAGTTCACATAACCTGTGCAGCTCTTGAAGTCTGTGCAGGCCCAGGGAGCTTGTGGAGTCTGTACAGGCCTGTGGATACTGTGGATCTCATCGAGACCATGGGGCCCATGGACACTGTTGCGATATGGAGCCCAAGGACACTACAGAAAATATGGAGCCCGTTTAGTACATGTAGTCCATTGAAACCTGTGGAGCCCATGGAGCCTGTGGAGCCTGTGGAGACTGTGGCACCCATTGAGGTCTGCAGAGCCTGTACAGGCCTTAGATTCTGTGGATTCTGTACAGCCAATGGAGCTGTTGGAGCTCATGGAGTACTAAGGAATATAGAGCCCATGGAAGCCATGGAGACCATGGAGTCCATGGAGTTCATGGATGCTGGGTAAGCCAGAGTAAACTGTGCAACTTATGAAGCCCGTGGAGTCAGTGTAGTGGTGGAGTTTGTGGAAGCCATGGAGGCTGAGGAGCCCATGGAGACTATGGAGCCCAAGGAAGCTGGTGGAGCCTGTGCAGACCCGAGAAGTACTGGGAGACTGTGAAGTCTCATAGAATATAGAGGCCTGTAGAAACCATGGAGCTAATGGAGCACTTGGAGGCATATGGAGACTGTGCAGGCCTGAGGACCCTGTGGAGCCCATGGTATATCTGCCGGCCTGGGTAACCTTTGGAACCCATGGAGGCCTGTCAAGCCTGTAAAGACCTATAGATCCCATGGAGCCTATGGTAGCTGTGCAGGCCTCTGGAACATGTGGAGCCTGTGGAGTCACTGGAGCTCATGGAGCTGATAGAACCGATGGGGCCTGTGGAGTCTGTAGATTCTGTATATCTCATGGAGGCCATGGAGACTTTGCAGACTCAGGGTGCTGGTAGAGGCTCTTGAGTCCATGGAGAAATGTGGATCCTGTGGAGCCCATGGAGGTTATGTAGGCCCTTGAAGCCTGGGGATGCTGTAGAGTCTGAAGAAGCTGAGGATCATGTGGAGGCCTATGGAGTCTGTGGAGCCGATTTTGGGCCATTGAGACTGTGAGAACTGTGAAGGCTTATGGAGCCTGTGGAGACTGGGAAGCCTCTTGAGACTGTGAAGTCACATGGAAGATATGGAGGCCTTGGAGTTCATGGAGACCATGGAGCATGCATTGCACCTGGAGGACTGCAGAGCCTCTGCACGCCCATGGAACCTGTTGAGCCTTTGAAGCCCTTGGAGACAATGCAGCATGTGTAGGCCCATGGAACCTGTGGAGTATGTGAAGCCTGTGGAGCCTATAGAAACCTTGAAGTTTGTGGAGCCTGTATGGGTCTGTGGATGCTGTGGACCTCATTGAGCCCATGGGTCCCATGGAGCTTGTTTAGGTATGAAACCCAAGGTCACTACGAGAATATGAAAGAGTATTTATTTGGGGTAGAAGCTTACAGATACCAGGCCATTAAGCATACGTTTTTTTCTTCCTGAAGTTTTGAGATGAATTAAATCTCAGGCCCTATATGATATCCACTGCTTTTGAGAGCACCCATAGGTTTGAATTTATCCATTCTGTTTTAAATGTAATCAGTTCTTTGGAGAAGAAATTAGGGGCTTTCAGTTTTACAGCCTGCTTACTGCTCCCCTGGCCCACAGGCAAAATCTGTGTGTTCTGGCTCTGGGGCTGGGAATAATGGCATACCTATCTGAGTTACACACATGATTTTGGAGCTAAGGTTTGATGGAGAAAGCACAGTATATTGAGTTCTTCTTGTGACCTTTCTAGGGACCAGTGCAATGGTAGTCAGCACCATATTTTGCTCAATTATTGCCACATCCAAAGTACAGCCATGAGTTCTGATTTCTCCTGGACTTAGGAGAACCATCCTGATCCCTGTGCCCTGGGTTAATGCCCTCATTTGTGTCTTGTGTGGACCCTCAAAATGTATGTCCTTACTAACCCATTGCTGTGTGTGTAAGACTTTTGTATGTAGGAAATTTTGGTTAGATTCAGGTAGGGGACCTTTCAATTAGGTCACTTTTTGTTAGATTGCTTTAGTTTAATTAAGGACCTCTAATTAGATTTCAGGAACCAGGTTAGACCCCAATAATTGTGATGAAGTCCTGCATAAATTGAACCTACAGAGAAAGAGTGATGCCATGTGGGAGAGGGCTCCAGGATCTCCTTCAGCTGTGGAGAGACACAGAAACCCTGAGACGACCAGAGAGAGGCCAGAGGCTCAAGTCATGGAGCAGCTTGAAGCTGAAGACATGCAGGCATGATGAGAAGGGAGAGGTGTGAGCAAGTGTGTCTGATGGCCCACTGCTGAGCTCAGGGAGAAAGTGAGTTTGGAGGACAAGGTAGAGAGAGATAGGCAGGCCCAGCATTTTTCCTTGGCAGAGTAAAGCAGCAGCTGACCCTGGTTAAGACAGCATTTTTTGATGATGCATTGATTTGGAAACTTTCACAGCCTCAGAACTGTAAGATTTAACACTAATAAATTCCAATAAAAGCAAAACTATTTCTTGTATTTTGCATTGGCAGCATTTGACACATTCAAACAGCTAGGGATACAAGGTTGGACAGTGGCCCTGTTCACAAATAGCTGTGTCATGCTGTAGCCCAGTGAATTGACCTGTAAACTGTGGGTGTCTCCAGACCAAGTGGGAATGAGTACTGGTAAGATGGAGGGGGAAGTGCTCTTGGCCAGCAAGGCATGCAATACAGGGTGTTAGGAAGGGGTGTCACAGGGTTTTGGGACTAGATTAAATTCACAGACACCACAGTATGATGTACCTGCCTCATGCAGCAGTTGGCTAGGTGCACAGGGGCAGATAAATGCATGGGACATGTGGTCTGGTGCAGAAGAAGAGTCAGGTCACAGAGTGGAGACTTCCTGCTCCTACTCCTTTTGCTGTTCCCTCTTTCCCTTGGCCTCCAGCTTGAACCCTCTGAGGACACTGCTCTTATTGTATCCCTCTTGCATCTCAGGCACAGACTCAGGTCTCCTGCTTGCAGTTCTATATTCACCTTTTCCAATCTTGGGTCAGCAAATGAAAGAGCAATGCCAAGATGAAATCTGTTGGTGTCAGGAAGGAAATGTCAAAATTCACATTACAGCATTGGCTACAGCAATAACATCACCAGAATGAGCAACTTTAGGCCAGTGACCCTAATGTATAGTACGAGAATCCCAGAAAGTCCTGGTACCAAGGGATGACAGAAATCGAAATGTGGTTTTGAGATAGTGCAGTGTTTGCAGAAAACCTCAGAGGGTGAAGATGCCAGATATTTCTCAGGCTAATAAATATTAAATTTTACACATTTTTAACAGTGTTGATAATGATCCAGACCTCTGCAATCCCACAAGAGAATGGAGGGGTTGGATGGGAAGAAGCTGATGAAAAACTGTAGACTCTGTAAGGTAACACGTGTTCACTTCAGGTATCCCAAGCCAGAGCAGAATGTCTGGTTGTGGTACCAAACTCTCAGAGCCCCAGTGAAAACTACCATAATTTCTGGATCTGCAAAGAAGGACAGGTAAAAAGCCCTGTTCAGCACTCAAAGCTTCAGTTAGTGATGAAGTCACTCAAGCTGGGCTTCACTGAAGAGTAAGCAGCAGGAAGTCCATTTTCTCCTGTGGTGCTAAAAGCCGACTAACCAGACATATGTTGAGAGCAGTGTGTCCTTCACACGATTGAGTTCATACTCCTCATGCTCCATGCTCACTCTTGCTGAGGGAGGCCTCCACCCGTCCAGGCAGCTGGGGAGGGGGCCGTGGGGAGTGAACACTTTTCCATTATGGGTGACAGTATTTGCAAAGTGTGAGGTGAAGTGCCCCCCCCAGTAATGTTGCAGATACAAATCAGTATCTCCAAATCAACAACTTGGTATCATTTCATTGTGTAATATTTTCATAACTTCCTTTAAATTATAACCAAATTATCTGTGCAAACAGTATAAAAATAATTTATGTCTGTTATGGCAAAGAGCAAAATTCCTTCTTTAACCTCAACACCCATTCCTCCTTCCTTCTTAATTATCTGCACTGGAAGATTCTTTTGGATACAAATTACTGTGTGTAAATACATGCATTCTCTTTTTTCATCCAATCTACACCCTATCACATCTGAGATAAATATTGGAGAACAACTTAAAAATAAAAAATACGTTTTCTAATTTCTTAAAATACTTCAGATTAGAAGTATATCATCTAATTATGAAAGGATCATTTCTGATTTAAAATAATAAGTATAATTGGAGTTAAGTAGAAATCAGGTCACTTTAGTTCAGTGGCTGTGAAACTTTTATCCAATCAGAATCAGGTGAAGAAACTAAAAAATTGTAAATTGTTGGGGGGCCTTAAAAGAAAATGCTACAATAATGGGCAGCATTATTTTTAAAATGGTAATTTTTAAAAGCTTACCCAGAATGTAATGGGTTGAAGAACCAGTGAAAACAACCAGCATAATTTGAAATAAATGGAAAGACCATCTTACATAAACTAAGAGGTATCTCGACTTTTGATGCATAAATTAGTAGTAACAAATTGAACACAGGTGAGTGTCAAAAAAGATGTGGGAGGAGCAGATCTCAGAACAAATTGAAAGTACACTTTTCCCAGAGGAGAAAGACATCCTGAATTGCACAGTCACAGCCACTTACTTAAAAGATGGCAACAAGTTGTGCAGACAGGAGGTGGAGATTCTTTGGAGATTCACATTCATTACATTCACAGGGTTTCATTCCAGTATGCATGTTGTAATGTTTAATGAGATATTGCTTCTTGCTGAAGGCTATTCCACACTCCTTACAAATATAGGGTTTCCCTCCACTATGAATTTTCTCATGATCAGTGAGATTTGATTTTCTACTGAATGCTTTCCTTCATTTTTCCATATGTAGGGCTTCTCTCTAGCTTGTCTTCTCTGGAATGTAATGAGGCTTGATTTCTGAATGAAAGCTTTCCCACATCCATCACATTCATAGGGTTTCACTCCAGTATGTATTCTCAGATGGTTAATGAGGTTTTTCTTCTGATTGAAGACTTTTCCACATTCTTTGCATATATGGGGTTTTTCCCCAGAATGAATGCTCTGATGTTTAATGAACTATTGCTTTAGGTTGAAGGCTTTTCTGCATTCTTTACATTCATTTTGTTTCTGTCCTCTATGAGTTTTTTCTTGTTCTGTGAGATATGATTTGTACCTTAAGGCTTTTTCAAATGCTTTACATGCATAGGGTTTCTTTGCAGTAGGAAATCTCTTGTATCTGAGATTTGACATTTGAATTATAGCTTTCCCACATATATATGATTTCTCTTCAGTAAGAATTTTCTGATGAATAAAGAGGTTTTCTGTCAGGTTGAAAACTTTCCCACATGTATTACATTTCTATGCTTGTTCCCCTGTATGGCTTTTAAAATGGGAAGTTAAAAATGACTGTAAAGAGCAGACTACATTCAGGGCACTCATATGGTTTCTCTCCAGTTTGAATTTACTCACCTCTCATGAGGTTTAGTTTCATATGGAAGCATTCCCATGTTTATTACAATACTAACTAATGTACAAATATTTCTTGCTCAATTAGATTTAATGCCTGGCTGAGGGATATCCAAAATTCCTTACATACACAGGGTTTTACTCCTGCATGTTTCTTTGATGTGACTCTAGCTTTCCCAAATTTATGAAATCCCAAATGATTTCTCTAAAGGATTACTTCTCAGGTATCTCATGAGGTTGAATTTCCAAGTAAACTTCACACTTATTACACCAAAGGGGAGGACTACCATGTGGGGTAAACTTTCAAAACTCATTGCCTTCATTATTTTTTCCTTACATAGATTCCCTCATGATTAGGTAAGCATGTTGCAAATTCCTTCAAATGAAATTACATTCATAGAAGTGATATTTGGAGGAAACAATGCTTGCAGTCAGAGAAAAATTTCCCCCAACTTTCTCACATTCTCTGCCTTCATCTTAAGTCTGTACTGTTGTGGAAGTGGATATAGCTTCACTGACAAACCTTTGTTATGTGTTTTTTTTTTCAGTTTCTTAATGTCCTATGCAAGATAAAAATAAATGAATAAAAAAAGAATGACCTATGCTTCTTCATAGTACGTGGGGTGCAGCAAAACAGTGCTTAGAGGGAAATTTATAGCATTGAGTTCATTCATTTGAAAAAAGGAAAGATCCAATAACAATCATCTAAGCATCCAATTTGCAAAGCACAACAATATCTCCTTTTTATTTGTTCTATCATTCATGGCTCTTCTTCAAATGAGCATCACATCCAGGTTGGTGACTTCATAACTGGGAATGGGGAAATGATACAGCACTTGATTTATGATGGGGAGAAAACAACACCCCTTGAATCAACCCTGGAACCTTCAGGCTTCAGAAGGATTAGAAAGATGCTGCTTCCAAAGATGCAAGAGTAAGGTGGCACCAGATAAAAGGCCAAAAAGCCAACTCTGGAAATCCTGAAAATTTGTTTTGGACTGACTATTTTTCTTCAAAATTTTTTCTTCTATTTATTTGGATGGGATGCACTATTTAATATTCTTTAAAGTTTACCTGGAAATTATAGTAATTTTCCTTGCTTTTCCTAATCTGCACTTATTATTTGTAATTGACTAGTCAAACAATGTGTTTTAAAAGATCATTATAAGAGCTTTATTCAAATGGCCAAAAATCCAATAAGTGCTTATATTAATAAATAAATATGGATATTAGTTTAAAATAATAAATAGTTATACTCAAATTAAATCATTATTTTAACAAGTTTGTTTAATGATGATGGCAATTATATGTTGTCAGAAGTTTGCTTGGAAACAGTTTACAAAATCATTGTGGTAACAAGTATGGAAGATATATAAATGTTCTTTTATTATTAAAAAAAAGAAATAATTTTATCCTAAGATAAAATAACTACTTATTAAAACAAAGTAAAATGTGGGACAAAAGCTGAATAAATATAAAAGTGCACAAGGCTTGTAAAAAAGGATTTTTTGTGGTCAAAGCTAAGTAAAACTTAAGCAGTCTATCTATAAAAATTTAAAAACTTTAATGTCAAACAATATAATAATAAAAAGTGGAAGTTTTATTCTTTCTCAAATTTTCTCAAGTCAGTAGTCTGTTTTTGTAAAAGTTTACAAAATTTTTCTCCTAAATAATCAGTATGCAATAAAGTCTGTTTTATCAAAATAGCTTCTTGTACTTTAACCTTATTCTTTTCATAGAGAAACAGGTCTTTTCACTTTTAAAAAGAATACATTGTTCGAACCTACTTTCTCAAAGACAAATCCTGAAAGATAGCTTTTATTTCAAACTGTCATATATGTTATTCTTTTACCAAAAAAGGTAAAATACTAAAAATAGTTAAGTTCATGTGATATAAGTTGAATGAAGTATTTAAAACTGTTGCATAATTAAAAGAAAATTTCTAATATTATAATAATTAAAGTTATATCAGTAAAAAGTTCATATGAATATTTTAAAAGTATATAAAATTCCTGAAAATATAATCATGTTTCAATATAATGTTAAATAAAATATAGTTACTAATCATAATTTTTAGTTATAACTACAAAAAGAAAGCAGCCGTTAAAGGCTGCCAGGGTAGTGCATAACCTTAAATTATAATAAAATAAAATAACACCACTGCAGCATGCAGCAGTCCCAAATATTGCTAGTTTATTGCAAAAAATTAATATTCAGTTATGTTACTATCACTTTGTTTTAAAACTTGCTTAGGCTTTCTTTAATATTTTCTTGAACAAGTCAAGCCAGCCCACATTCCCCTTCCCATAAAATAGCCAACAATAAATCAAGTATATATTCAACACTGTAAGCAACAGCCCCAATTCTAATTATAATGTTACCAACAAAAGCAATGCAGGTATTAAAATTACAAGTTAATGTATTACCCCACAGCATAAATAGGAAATACTAATTTGTTTTCACCTATGCCTCAAAGTATGCAAAACAAAGAAATTGAAGTCATTCTAATCATGCTACCAAGAATCTTAAATGCTTAAGAAATAAAAGTTTATTCATTGGACATCTGTTGTTGTATAATCTACTATAGTTATGAATTCTGTATAATATACTTAAATACTAATCAAAACTTTAATAGAATACATAGCATACTTAAGTAATTTAATAACTTGTATTTTACACGTAAATGTGTTTTATTAAATGTATATGTAAATCTCTTATTTTGAGTTTTTACAGTCCTAAAACTAAATGTATTAAAAAACAAGTCTGGAAAGTATTGTTCAAACCTAAAAGTAAAGCATCACACAGAAAACTTTGTTAATCAACAAACAAATTCCTTACTTATTAAGACTTTTCATATTTCAGGAAACATATTGAAAATTAAAATAGTAAGCACATCAAGGATGTTCTGTTACAAATTAAAAAAGATAAAGTGCATTTCAATGGATTTTGTATTCCTGCCTGGGGAGCAGGCCAGTCTCCCTGGGACTGATGCATAAACCTTAAAGTGTACTGCCCATGGAGTGATGTGTTCCTTCCTGAGGAGACTGGCCCCTTCCTCAGGAATTAGCAAAATACTCATAAGTTGGCCTCTATAGTATCAAATTCATTAATCCTAAACACAGCAATCAAAAATCTAATATCAGTTGCTGCTTCAATACTTATCAGCTAAAATCTAAATATTGGTTAAGTATATATATATAAGACTGCTCTATTTATCTGTCATTCTGTAACTTTGTTCAATATTGACTTAATTTTTTAATTAGTTATGTTATTTGTTTCTCACCCTAATTGTCAATATAAGCTTATTAAACTAAATATATATTAACATTTATCTTGTATCTATCCAGGACTCTAGCCAAAAATAAGCCAATTATATCAGTGTATCTCCTGATTTAGTAAGCCTGTGAATGTATGTATATTTATCATGAAAAATTAACAGTTAAACCTCTATTTATAAATGCTACAAAAACAAAAAGTGGAAAATGGTGAGATGTGAGAGCAATTATATCAAGCATTATTTACAATAAATTTTTAAGCCAAATGTCAGAATCATATATATCAGCAGCAGAGCATTTCTGTCAAAAATAAGGCAAAAATACAGAAACAAATATTAGTGACCAGTTTATTGACAGCATAATGATAATCAATGTGAGAAGGCAGAAGTTAAGTTAGGATATAAGGTCGAGGTTTTGCTCTTATTATTACAGATAAAGGAGACCAGCTTTGGGTCCTGTGCAGACGTCTGAAACCTAGACATAAACAAGTCAAAAGCTGAAACAAAAAGCAGAAAAGATGGTAACTTCTAAAAGGCAGAATGTCACTCTAACACAGTTATTCCTTGCTATGCTTACCTTGACAACCACAGCAGTAAGTAGTGCACTTTCACATAATTATACATATTGAGCTTATATTACTAATTTGCCTCTTTTAGAATTATTGACTTCGCGGGACAAATCCTACCTTGTTAATGTTAATGAGTCTTTTCATTTTCCTGGGCCTGTTGATTCTTGCCTTCCTCTAAAACCTGAAGAGGAAGGGAAATTTATTGAAAATTTAACCTTGCCCTTTCTTGAGTGACCTAACTCCATAGGATCCATGGATCCATGTATTCCACCCCAAAATCATAGTACAAAGTGATAAATTGCATACATACCATGTTTCATATGAGGTTGTGCTCGTTAATAATTCCTATAGAATTGTAAAGAATCAGTCCCTTATAGGGATATCAAAATCTAATGTAAACAAAACTATAAATTAAAAAAATAGTAATTCAATAAAAACAACTAATAAAAGCTCTCATTATTTTTGGAATTTTGGGAACATCATAACTATAAAAACATCATTAAATTGGACTCATCAGGGAAGATTTATCCCACATCTATGGGACAGTAAAATTAACAAAACTAAAAAGTAATTTTGGAAATTACTTTTGGGAGCCAGCCCAATTTTTGAATGGCAAGGGAGTAAAACTAATATTACCAGTTTAAAAGGAAAATCCACTTAATTTCTTAAAGTATGAGTAGGGGATCCCATTGTTTTTATAGTAGGAACAGTGAGCATTAATCAAACATGGTTTTTCTGCAGCATTTGCTCTCTTTACTGTTTTACAGGAAAGTTCTTCTGCGGTTCTAATGGTGCAACGGTGTCATAGATTATGACTTACAGTTCGCATGAATCGCTGCTGACAGTCTTCCCCTGAGAGTCAAATACTTTGGCACCTTCTAAATCATTATTTGAAGAGAAGCAAACGTTTAATTAGATTAATTAAAGCTACTGTATTAGAGCTTATAAGTATTATCACAGCTGCCGCTGTGGCAGAAACTGCCCTACATGAGAATATCCAAACACAACAATATGTTAAAAATTGGCATCATAAGGCTAGTGAGTTGTGGCATAGTCAAGCATATATATATGAGCAAATCAATAATAGGCTTAATGACTTAGAAATGCCTGTTATTCAAATGGGAGATCAGGTGTATAATCTAAATTAAAAACAAGGTTTGAAGTCTGATTGGAGTGAAAGTGCTTTTTCTGTCACTCCTCTCTCATACAATGATTCCAACTATGGTTGGGAAAAAATAAAAAATCATTTAATAGGTCATCACACAAATTTATCTATAGAAATTACAGAATTGCAAAAATGGATTTTGAGCATGTCTCAGAATCAACTTACTACGCTTCCAGGTAGTGAATTTTGACAATCAGTGACAGATCAATTAAATAAAATAAATCACTTACATTGGTGGAAATCAAACTCTGTACTTGCTAACTTTGGTGTGGTGATCATTGGTGCTTTGCTACTCTTAACTGTATTAGGAGGCATTCACAGAGCCCTGCTGTCCCACATTAATAGGGCTGAAAAGGCCAGCCATGCCAACAACTTGATTCTGCTTAAAACCCTTAACTCTCAAGACCCATGTCCATGGAGCTTGGCTGGAGGCAGGTGATAATGAGTAAGGCCTTCAGAGGAGGGCAAACTAAGACAGGCACAGTCACCCAGGACAAAAAAAAAGGGAGATTAATTGGAAAAGATTCTGAGAGCTAGAGCATAAAGCATTAAGCATTTTAAAAGCATGCTTGCTGGCAGAGAAACATTAGTAAATATCTCCAAGGACACTGCATATTGCAGACATCAGTAGTAGGATGCAGAGCGGAATGAACCCACCACTAAGATGTTATTTTCTGAATTCCTAAGAAAGATTGTCTGGGAACATGAAACAGGCAGCACTCTTATGTGCCAACCAGAGGAACTAGCGAAGGATGCCGTGCTTTTGTTATCAGATTTGTAGTATAAAAAGCAACTTCACCCAAAAAAACTTGCCTGCATTCCACATGGAGTGAGGTCCCCTGATCCCAATCTTTCTTTGGATCATTCCTGGCAACGTCTACCTCCACTTTGAATTACAACATTCTTTCAAAGTGAAGTTACATTCATAGAAGTGTTATTTTGAGAAAACTGCCAGCAGTCAGAGAAAATATTTTCCCAAATTTCTTACATTCTCTGTCTTCATCTTAAGTCTGTACTGTTGTGGAAGTGGATATAGCTTCACTCACAAGCCTTTTGTTAAGGGGTTCTTTCTGTTTCTTAATGTCCTATGCTTCTTCATAGTCTGTGGGGTGCAGTAAAAGCAGTGCTTAGAGGGAAATTTATATCATTGAGTGCATTCATTAGAAAAGAGGAAAGATCCAATACCAATCATATAAGTATCCAATTTGGGAAGCATAACAATATCTGCTTTTATTTGTTCTATCATTCATGGCTCTCATTCTTTCAAATGACCATCACATCCAGTTTGGTGACTTCATAAATAGGAAGTGGGGAAGTGATACAGCACTTGATTTATGATGGGGTCAAAACAACACCCCATAAATCAACCCTGGAACCTTCAAGCTTCTGAAGGACAAGAAAGGTGTAGCTTCCTAAGATGCATGAGTAAGGTGGTTCCAGAACAGGGACTAAAATGGCAATGCAGGAAACCTGAATACTTTGTTTTGGACTATTTTTGTTCAATTGTTTTTTTCTTCTATTTATTTGGATGAGATGCACTATTTAAAATTCTTTAAAGTTTACTGGGGAAATTATAACACTTTTGCTTACCTTTCCCAATCTGCACTTATTATTTGTTATTGACTTGCCAAACAATGTATTAAAACATTTTATTTCCTGTATTAGTCAGCCAAACCGGTGCTGATGCAAAATACCAGAAATCTGTTGGTCTTTATAAAGGGTTTTTATTTGGGGTAGAAGCTTACAGTTACTAGGCCATAATGCATATGTTTCTTTCTTCACCAAAGTCTGTTACACTGTCTTGGAGCAAGACAGCTGCCAACATTTGCCACGGTTCAGGCTTCTTGGTTTCCTCTCTTCCCAGGGCTGCATTTCTCTCTGGGCCCAGCTCCTCTGTTTCCTCCACAAGGTCAGCTGTAGACTATGACTATCTCTAAGCTTTGCATCTCTCCACAAGGACAGCTGTGAACTGTCAGTTGAATGGCTTGTCTCTTTTCCTCTGGGACGTTTGTCCTCACACATCAGAGCTCCAACATCAAAATCTACTCAGGCTCTGTCCTTTGCCATGTCTTTCTATGTTTGAGACTGCACCCACAAAGGAATGGGGCTCATCACCCTACCAACTGTGGCCCAGTCAACGCCCTTATCATAACTTAATCATGCCCAGATTAACAGACTAGTTTACATGTATAATCAAAGATCTATTTTTGGAATTAATAATGATATCAAACTGCTACATATCCATTTACCCATCTTGTGCTATATATTATTTTATGGTGTATTTTAACACTTTATTGATGTCCTAGGCCACGGATATCATTATTACTTTATCCATTCAATAGTCATTTAGATATATGAATTTAATTAACAGTTATTGTTCTACAATCCATCCTGAAACTTGAACCTTCTGAGATTATTCTCTTTCTGCCTGAAGAATATTCTCTTACATTTCTTTCAAAGTGTTTGCTGCTAGCAAACTCTATTAGTTTACACTCATCTGTAAAAGTATTTATTTCCCTTCTTTCTGAAGGATTGAGATGAATTAAATCTCAGGTCCTCTACAATCTCCACTGCTTTTGAGAGCACCCTTAGGGTTGAATTTCTCCATTCTGTTGTAAGTGTCATCAGTTCTTTGGAGAAGAAATTAGGGGCATTCAAGTTTTACAGGCTGCTTCTTGCCCCCCCATCCTCCAAGCAAAATCTGTATGCTCTGACTCTGGGATGGGAAAAATGGCACACCCACTGAGTTACACACTTGATTTTGGAGCTAAGATTTGGTGGAGAAAGCACAGTATATTGAGTTTTGTTCTTGGGACCATTCTACGGACCAGTGCAATGGTGGTTTGCACCCCATTTTGCTCAATGATGGCCACACCCAAAGTACATCCACTGCTTCATGAGTTCCCATTTCTCCAAGACTTAGGAGACCAGTCCTGGTCCCTGTTCCCTGGGTTAATGCCCTCGTTTGAATCTTGTGTGGACCCCAAAAAACCATGTTCTTACTAACCCATTGCTGTGTGTGTAAGCCTTTTGTATGTAGGACATTTTGGTTAGATTCAGATAAGGGACCCTTTGATTAGGTCACATTTTGTTAGATTGCTTTAGTTTAGTTAAGGGCCTCTGATTAGATTTCAGGCCCAGGATGGACCCCAATCATTGTGCTGAATTCTTACATACATGGAAGACAGAGAGAAAGAGTGCTGCCATGTTCCCCCTGCCACGTGGGAGAAGCTCCAGGATCTCCTACTGCTGTGGAGAGATGCAGAAATACTGAGAGGCTGAGAGAGAGGCCAGAGGCTATAGTCATGGAGCAGCTTGAAGCTGAAGACATCCAGGCCAGAGGAGAAGAGAGAGGTGTGAAGAATTGTGTCTGATGGCCACTGCTGAGCTCAGGGAGAATTTGTGTTTGGATGAGAAGGCAGAGAGAGACAGGCACCCCCAACATTTGGCCTTTGCTGGATACCAGCAGGAGCTGACCCTTGTTAAGACAGCATTTTGGATGATACCTTGATTTGGACATTTTACAACCTCTGAACTGTAAGCTTTAACCCTAATAAATTACAATAAAAGCCAATCTATTTCTGGTATTTTGCATTAGCAGCTCTTGGCAAACACAAACATCTAAGGGCACAGGGTTGGAGAACTGCCCTGTTCCCAAATGGAAGTGTGATGCTGCTGCACATTGAATTCACCTGTAAACTTGGGTGTCTCCAGACTAGGTGGGAATGACTACTGGTAAGACTGAGGGGCAAGTGTTCTTGGCCAGCAAGGACTGAAAGACAGGGAGTCAGGCAGGGGAATCACATGGTTTGGTGACTACAAGAAATTCACAGATGCCCCAGTATGATGTACCTGCCTCAGGAAGGGGTTCGCCAGGTGGGCAGTAGCTGATAAAGCATTGGACCTGTGGTCTGGTGCAGCAGAGGAGTCAGGGCACAGAGAAGAGACTTCCTACTCCTGCTGCTTTTTCACTTCCCTCCTTCCCTTTGCCTCCAGCATTGACCCTCTGAGGAGGCTGTTCTTACTGTACCCCTCCTGTCTCTCAGGCACAGCCTCAAGAATCCTGCTTCGAGTTCTACATTAACCTTCTCCAATCTTGGGGCAGCAAATGAAAGAGCAATTCCAATATGAAACATTTGGTGTCAGAAAGAAAATGTCAAAATTCCCATTACAGCATTGGCTAGAGCAGTAAAATCATTACAATGAGCAACCTTAGGCCAGTGACCCTAATAAATAGTATGGGATTCCCAGAAAGTCCTGGGACCTGACAAGATTGAAGTGAGGTTCTGAGAGAGTGCAATGTTTGCAGAAAACCTCAGAGGGTGCAGACACCAGATGTTTCTCAGACTAATTAAATATTAAATTTTCAACACATTTATAGGGGTGTTGAAAATGATGCAGACTTCTTCTGTCCCAGAAGAGAACGGAGGTGTTTGATGGGAAGAAGCTGATGAACAACTGAAGAAGCTGGAATGTAACACGTGTTCACTGCAGTACCCCAAGCCAGAGAGGGAAAGTTCTGTTTGGGAACCAATCTCTCAGAGCCCCAATGAAAACCATTATCATAGGTTCTGGATCTACTAAGGAGGACAGGGAGAAAGCCCTTCTCAGCACTCACAGCCTCAGTTAGTGATGTGAGTCACTCTAGCCGCTCTTCACGGAGGAGTAAGCAGCAGGAAGCTCGTTTTCTCCTGTGGTGCTAACAGCCTTCTAAACAGTCATGTGTAGAGAGCAGTGTGGCCTTCACATGGTCGCATCCATGCTTCTCATTCTCTATGCTCACTCTTGTTGAGGGAGGCCTCCAGCACTCCAGGCAGCAGGGGAGGGGGCCAAGGGTAGTTAGCACTTTTCCTTTATGGGCGACTGTATTTGCAAGGGGTGAGGGGAAGTGCCTCCCAACCCAGTAATGTTGCAGATACAAATTGATATCTTCAAATCAACCACTTTGTATGATTTCATTGTGTACAATTTTCATAATTTATTTTAAATTGCAACCAAACTATCCGTGCAAAGAGTATGAAAATAATTTATATCTGTATGGCAAACAGCCAAATTCCTTCTATAGCCTCAACCCCCATTCCTCCTTCCTCAGAATTATCTGCATTGGCAGATCCTTTTGGGTACATATTTCTGTTTGTAAATACATGCATTTTCTAGTTTCATCCATCCCACACCCTATCACATATGAGAAAAATATTGGAATACAACTTAAGAATATAAATAAATTTTCTAAATTCCTAAAATACTTTAGATTAGAAGTATATTGTTTAATTATAAAGGGATCATTTCTCATTTAAAATAATAAGGAAAATTGGAGTGAAGTAGAAAGCAGAACTCTGTAGTTCAGTGGCTGTTAAACTTCAATCCACATCAGAATTAGGTGAAGAAACTGAAAAAATATCCATCATTGGGGTGCCTTATAAGAAAATGCTACATTAATCAGCAGCATTATTTTGAAAATGGTAATTTTTAAAATTCTTACCCAGATTGTAATGGATTGAAGAACCAGTGCAAACAACTAGGATAATTTGAAATAAGTGGAAATCCCATCTTTACATAAACTAAGAGAAATCTCGAGGTCTCATGCATAAATTAGTGGTAACAAATTGAAAACAGATGAGTTTGGAAGAAGACGTGGGCAGAGCAGATCTGAGAACAAACTGCAAGGGTACATTTCCAAGAGGAGAAAGACATCCAGAATTGCACAGTCACAGCCGCTTCCTTAAAAGATTGGCCACAAGTTGCACAGACTGGAGATGGAGAATCTTTGGAGATTCACAATCATTACAATCACAGGGTTTCTCTCCACCAGGAATGTTGTAATGTTTAATGAGATACTGCCTCTGGCTGAAGGCTATTTCACATTCCTTACATATAGAGAATTTTCCTCCTCTATGAATTTTCTCATGGTCAGTGAGATTTGATTTGCTACTGAAGGCTTTCCTCCATTCCTTACATATATAGGGTTTCTCTACAGTTTGTATTCTCTTGTGTGTAATGAGGCTTGATTTCTGAATTAAAGCTTTCCCACGTCCATCACATTCATAGGGTTTCTCTCCAGTATGTATTATTAGTTGGTTAATGAGGTTTTCTTTCTGATTGAAGGCTTTTCCACATTGATTATATATGTAGGGTTTTCTCCAGAATGAATGCTCTGATGTTTAATGAACTATTGCTTTTGGCTGAAAGCTTTTCTGCATTCTTTACATTCATTTTGTTTCTGTCCACTATGAGTTTTTTTCATGTTCTGTGAGGTATGATTTGTACCTAAAGGCTTTTTCACATGCTTTGCATGCATATCTTTTCTTTGCAGTAGGGAATCTCTTGTATCTGAAATTTCACATTTGAATTAAAGCCTTCCCACATAGTATGATTTATGTTTAGTAAGAATTTTCTGATGAATATAGAGGTTTTCTGTCAGCTTGAAAACTTTTCCACACATATTACATTTCTATACTTTTTCCCCTGCATGGTTTTAAAAATAAGGTGTAAAAATATGACTGTAAAGAGCAGACTACCTTCAGGACACTCATATAATTTCTCTCTGGATTGAATTTTCACATATTCCATAAGGCTTTGTTTCAGATGGAAGCATTCCCATGTTCATTACAATGCTAACTAATGTATGACTATTTCATGCTCATTGAAATATAATGCCTGGCTGAAGGATTTCCAGTACTCCTTACATACACAGGGTTTTACTCCTGCATGTTTCTTTGATGTAACTCTAGCATTCCCAAATTAATGAAATCCAAAATGTTTTCTCTGAGGGATTAATTCTCAGGTATCTCATGAGGTTGAATTTCCAAGAAAACATCACACTAATTACACGTAAAGTTGAGGACTACCTTTTGGGGCAAACTGGCAAAATTCATTGTGTTCATTCTCTTTTTCTTACATAGATTCCCTCATGCTTAGGTAAGCATGATGGAAATTCCTTCAAAGTGAAGTTACAGCCATAGAAGTGTTACTTTGAGGAAACAAGACTTGCAGTCAGAGAACATATTTCCCAACTTTCTTACATTCTCTGCCTTCATCTGAAGAGTGTACTGTTGTGGAAGTGGATATAGCTTCATTCACAAGCCTTTGGTTATGTGTTTCTTTATGCTTCTTAATGTCCTATGCTTCTTCATAGTTTGTGGGGTGCAGCAAAAGCAGTGCTCAGAGGGAAATTTATAGCATTGAGTGCATTCATTAAAAAAGGGGAAAGATCCAATATCAATAATGTAAGAGTCCAATTTGGGAAGTGCAACAATATCTCCTTTTTATTTGTTCTATCATTCATGGCTCTTTTTGCTTCAAATGAGCATCACATCCAGTTTGGGGACTTCATAACTAGGAAATGGGGAAGTGATACAACACTTGATTTATGATGGGGACAAAACAACACCCCATAAATCAACCCTTTAAAATTCAGGCTTCTGAAGGATAAGAAAAGTGCAGGTACCAAAGATGCATGACCAAGGTGGCCCCACAACAAAGGCCAAAATGGCAAACCTTGGAAATCCTGAATACTTTCTTTTGGATTGACCATTTTTGTTCAATTTTTCTTCTTCTTTTTTTTGGTTGAGATGCACTATTTAATATTATTTAAGGTTTACCAGGGAAATTATAACACTTATGCTTGCCTTTCCAAATCTGCACTAATTATTTGTTATTGACTTGCCAAATAATATATTTTAAAATATTTTTTATCCTGTATTAGTCAGCCATAGGGGTGCTGATGCAAATACCAGAAGTCTGTTGGTCTTTATAAAGTGTATTTATTTGGGGTAGAAGCTTACAGTTACCAGGCCATAAACCATAAGTTTCTTCCTTTACCAAATTCTGTTATGCCGTCTTGGAGCAAGACAGCTGCTGACATTTGACAGGGTTCAAGCTTCTTGGGTTCCACTCTTCCCCAGACTGCATTTTTCTCTGGGCTCAGCTCCTCTGTTTTCTCCACAAGGTCAGCTGTATACTATGAGGCTCTCTAAGCTTTGCCTCTCTCCACAAGGCCAACTGTGAACTGTCAGGTGAATGGTTTGACTCTTTTCTCTGGGGCCTTCTGTCCTTACTCATCAGAACTCCAACATCAAAAACTACTCAAACTTTGTCCTTTGTCATGTCTTTCTTTGTTTGAGACACCACCCAACAAGTGGCGGGGCTCAATGCCCTACTGACTGTGGCCCAGTCAATGTCCTTATCATCACTTAATCATGCCCAGATTAACAGACTAATTTACAAGCATAATCCAATATCTATTTTTGGAATTCATAGGGATATCAAACTGCTATATATCCATTTACCCATCTCATGCTATGTATTATTTTATGGTGTATTTTAACATTTTATTGATGTCCTAGGCCATGAATATCATTATTACTTTATCCATTCAATAGTCATTTAGATATTTGAATATAATAGATATATTGTTCTTCCATCCATCCCGAATGTTGAACCTTTGAGATTATTTTCTTTCTGTCTGAAGAATATTCTTTTACATTTCTTTCAAAAAGAGTTGCTGATAGCAAACTTTATTTGTTTTTAGTAATCTAAAAATATTTTTTTCACTTCTTCCTGAAGGATTGAGATGAATTAAATCTCAGGCCCTCTACGATCTCCAGTGTTTTTGAGAGCACACTTAGGGTTGAATTTCTCCATTCTGTTGTAAATGTAATCAGTTCTTTGGAGAAGAAATTAGGGTTTTAAGTTTTACAACCTGCTTCCTGTCAGCCCACCCCCCTGGCAAAATCTGTGTGCTCTGGCTCTGGGGATGGCTATAATGGCACAACTCTCTGAGTTACACAGCTGAATTTGGAACTAACATTTGGTGGAGAATGCACAGTATATTGAGATCTTCTTGGGACCATTCTAGGGATGAGTGGAATGCTTGTCAGCACCCCATTTTGCACAGTGATGGCCACACCTGAAGTACAGCCACTGCTTCACGAGTCCCATTTCTCCCAGACTTAGGCAACTGCCCCTGATCCCTGTGCCTGGGTTAATACCCTCATTTGTGTCTTGTGTGGACCCCATAAATGTATGTTCTTACTAACCCATTGCTGTGTGTGTAAGCCTTTCGTACATAGGACACTTTGGTTAGATTCACATAAGGGACCTTTCAATTAGGTCACTATTTTTTAAATTGCTTTAGTTAAGTTAAGGGCCTCTGATTAGATTTCAGGCACCAGGATGCACCCCAATATTGTGCTGAAGTCCTACATACATGGAACACATAGAGAAAGAGTGCTGCCATCTTTACCCTGCCATGTGGGAGAAGCTACAGGTTCTCCTACCGCTGTGGACAGATGCTGAAGCCCTGAGAGGCTGAGGGAGAGGCCAGAGGCTGGAGTCATGGAGCAGCTTGAAGCTGATGACCTCCAGGTCAGAAGAGAAGGGAGAGGTCTGAGCAATTGTGTCTCATGGCCCACTGCTGAGCTCAGGGAGAAAGTGAGTGTGGAGGAGAAGGCAGACAGAGAGAGACAGTCCCAACATTTTTTCTTAGCAGGAGTCCAGCAGCAGCTGACCCTTGTTAAGGCAGCATTTTTGATGATGCCTTGATTTGGATATTTTAACAGCCTCAGACTGTAAGCTTTAACTCAAATAAATTCCAATAAAAGCCAACTTATTTCTGGTATTTTGCATTTGCAGGGCTTGGCAAAATCAAACAGCTAGGGTCACAGGGCTTGAGAGCTGAAAAGTTCCTGAATGGAAATATGATGCTGCTGTCCAGTGCATTTACCTGTAAACTGTGGGTATTTCCAGAATAGGCAGGAATGAGTACTCGTAAGACAGAGGGTGAAGTGCTCTTGGCTAGCAAGTCCTGCAAGACAGGGAGTCAGGCAGGGGAATCACATGGTTTGGGGACTAGTCTAAAGTCACAGTTGCATGAGTATGATGTACCTGCCTCAGGCAGGGGTTGGCCAGTTGGCATGGGCAGATAAAATCATGGGACCTGGGGTCTGGTGTAGCAGAGGAGTCAGGTCAAAGAGATGAAACTTTCTGCTCCTGCTCCTGCTCCTTTTGCCCTTCCTTCCTTCCCTTGGCCTCCAGCATTGACCCAGAGGAGGCTGAAATTCCTGTACCGTACCTGGGTCTCAGGTACAGACTCAGGTCTTCTTCTTCCAGCTCTACATTCACCTTTTCCAATCTTGGACCAGCTAAAGAAATAGCAATGCCAAGATGAAACCTTTGGTGTCAGAAAGGAGATGTCAAAATTCACATTACAGCCTTGGCTACAGCAATATCATCACCAGAATGAGCATCATTAGGCCAGTGACACTAATAAATAGTATGGGAATCCCAGGAAGTCATGGGACCTAGGGCTGACAAGAATAGAAATGACGTTGTGATACTGCAATATTTTCAGAAAACCTCAGAGGGTACAGATGCCAAATATTTCTCAGACAAATTAAATATTAAATTTTCAACACATTTTTAACATATTTGAAAATGATGCAGACCTCTTCAATCCCAGAAGAGAACGGAGGGATTGGATGGGAAGAATGTGATGAACAACTGAAGAAGATGGAAAGTAACAGGTGTTTGCTGCAATTTCCCCAGGCCAGAGAGGGAATGTCCTGTATGGGAACCAAACTCTCTGAGCCCCAATGAAAACCATCATCATAGGTTCTTGATACACAAAGGAGGACAGGGAGAAAGCCCTGACCATCACTCACAGACTCAGTTAGTGATGTGAGTCACTCTAGCCAATTTTCATTGTGGAGTAAGCAGCAGGAAGTCCGTCTTCTCCTGTGGTGCTAACAGTCTTCTAACTGGACGTGTGTAGAGAGCAGTGTGGACTTCACATGGTCGCTTCCATTTTCCTCATGCTCCTTGCTCACTCTTGCTGATGGAGGCCTCCACCCATCCAGGCAGCTGGGGAGAGGGCCGAGGGGAGTGAGCACTTTTCCTTTATGGACGACTGTATTTGCAAAGGTGAGAGGAAGTGACCCCCCAGTAATGTTGCAGATATAAATTGATATCTAGAAATCAACCTCTTTGTATGATTACATTGTGTACTATTTTCATAATTTCTTTGAAATTATAACCAAATTATCCGTGAAAAGGGTATAAAAATAATTTATGTCTGTTATTGCATACAGCAAAATTCCTTCTCTAGCCTCAATCCCCATAACTCCTTCCTCAGAATTATCTACATTGGTAGATTCTTTTGGGTACATATTTCTGTTTGAAAATACGTGCATTTTCTACTTTCATCCATCCCACACCCTATCACATATGAGAAAAATATTGGAGTACATCTTAAGTATTTAAATAAATTTTCTAACTTCTGAAAATTCTTGAGGTTAGACATATATTATACTATTGTGAAAGCTTCATTTCTGATTTAAAAAAAATAAGGATAATTGCAGTTAATCAGAACGCAGGCCACTGTAGTTCAGTGCTGTTAAATTTGAATCCACATCAGAAACACGTCAAGAAACTGAAAAAAATATAAATGGTTGGGGTGCCTTTTAAGAAAATGCTACAATAATGAGCAGCATTATTTTTAAAATGGTAATTTTTTAAATGCTTACCCAGAATGTAATGGATTGAAGAACCAGGGCAAACAACCATGATAATTTGAAATAAGAGGAAAGCCCATCTTTACATAAACCAAGAGGAATATCGAGTTCTGATGTATAAATTTGTGGTAACAAATTGAAAACAGATGAGTGTGGAAAAATATGTAGGAGGAATAGATCTCAGAACAAACTGCAAGTGCACTTTTCCAAGAGTAGAAAGACATCCTGATTGCAAAGACACAGCAGCTTCCTTAAAAGATTGGAACAAGTTGCACAGACTGGAGTAGGAGATTCTTTGGAGATTCACAATCAATACATTCACAAGCTTTCCCTCCAGTATGAATGTTGTAATGTTTAATGAGATACTGAATCTAGCTGAAGGCTATTCCACATTCCTTACATATATAGGGATTCCCTCCACTATGAATTTTCTCATGGTTAGTGAGATTTGATTTGCTACTTAACCTTTCCAAAATTCCTTACATATATGTGCTTTCTCTCCAGTTTGTCTTCTCTGGTGTATAATGAGGCTTGATTTCTGAATGAAATCTTTCCTGCATACATCACATTCATAGGATTTCTATCCAGTATGTATTCTCAGGTGGTTAACGAGGTTGTCCTTCTGTTTGAAGGCTTTTCCACCTTCATTGCATATATATGGTTTTTCTCCAAAATGAATGCTCTGATGTTTAATGAACTATTGCTTTTGCTGAAGGCTTTTCTGCATTTTTTACATTCATTTTCTTTCTGTCCACTATGAGTTTTTACCTGTTCTGTGAGATATGATTTGTACCTAAAGGATTTTTCACATTCTTTGCATGCATAGGGTTTCTTTGGAGTAGGAAATATCTTGTTCTGAGATTTGACATTTGAATTAAAGCTTTCCCAGATATATATAATTTGTCTTCAGGAAGAATTTTCTGAAGAATAAAGAGGTTTTCTGTCAGGCTGAAAATTTTCCCACATGCATTACATTTCTATGCTTGTTCCTCTGTAAGAATTTTAAAATGGGGAGTAAAAAATGACTGTAAAGAGCAGCCTACATTCAGGACACTCATGTGGTTTCTCTCTAGTTTGAATTTTCTAATATTCCTTGAGGTTTTGTTTCAGATTGAAGCATTCCCCTGTTCATTTCCATACTAACTAATGTATGAGAATTTCATGCTCAATGAGATTTAATGCCTGGCTGAAGGATTTCCAATATTCCTTACATAAATAAGGTTTTACTCCTATATGTTTCTTTAATGTGACTCTAGTTTTCCCAAATTCATGAAATCCCAAATGGTTTCTCTGAAGGATTAATTTTCTGGTATCCCATGAGGTTGCATTTCCAAGAAAACATCACAATCATAACACTTAAAGGGGAGGACTATCATGTGGGACAAATTGGCAAAACTCATTGTCTTCATTCTTTATTCCTTACGTAGATTCCTGCATAGGTAAGCATGTTGCAAATTCCTTGAAAGTGAAGTTATATTCATTGAAGTGTTATTTTTATGAAACCAGCTTGCTGTCAGAGAAAATATTTTCCCAATTTTCTTACATTCTCTGCCTTCATCTTATGTCTGTACTGTTGTGGAAGAGGATATAGCTTCATTCACAAGCCTTTTGTTATGTGGTTCTTTCTGCTTCTTAATGTCCTATGCTTCTTCATAGTTTGTGGGATGCAACAAAATCAGTGCTTAGAGGGAAATTTATAGCATTGAATGCATTCATTAGAAAAGAAGAAAGATCCAATATCTATCATATTAGCATCCAAATTGGGAAATGCAACAATAACTCATTTTTATTTGTTCTTTCATTCATGGCTCTTCTTGCTTCAAATGAACATCACATCCAGTTTGGTGACATCATTACTAAGAAATGGGGAAGTGATACAGTACTTGATTTATGATGGGGACAAAACAACACCTCACAAATCAACCCTGGAACCTTCAGGTTTCTAAAGGATAAGTAAGGTGCAGCTTCCAAGGATGTACAAATAAGGTGGCCCCAGACAAAGGCCAAAATGGCAACACAGGAAATCCTGAATACTTTGTTTTGGACTGGATATTTTTGTTCAAAATTTTTCCTATTTATTTGGAGCAGATGCAGTATTTATTATTCTTTAAAGTTTACCAGGGAAATTATAACACTTTTGCTTGCCTTTTCACGTTTACACTTATTATTTTTTTATGCTGTGCCAAATGCTGTATTTTAAAACATTTTATATCCTGTATTAGTCAGCCAAAGGGCTGCTGATGCAAAATACCAGAAATCTGTTGGTATTTATAAAGGGTAGTTATTTGGGGTAGAAGCTTATAGTTACCACATCATAAAGCATAAGTTTCTTCATTCACCAAAGTCGTTTACCTCGTCTAGGAGCAAGACAGCTGCCGACATTTGCCAGGGTCCATGCTTCTTGCATTTCCCTCTTCCCAGGGCTGTGTTACTCTCTGGGCTTACCTCCTCTGTTTCCTCCACAAGGTCAGCTGTAAACTATGAGGCTCACAAAGCTTTGTTTCTTTCCATAAGGCCAGCTGTGAACTGTCAGGTGAATGGCTTGTCTCTTTTCCTTGGGGCCTTCTGTCCTTGCACATCAGAACTCCAACATCAAAAACTACTCCAGCTCTGTCTTTGCCATTTTAAGACCCCACCCACCAAGGGGAGGGGCTCAACCGACTACCGACTGTGGCCTAGTCAATGCCCTTATCATAACTTAATTATGCCCAGATTAACAGACTAGTTTACAAGCATAATCCATTATCTACTTTTAGAATTCATAATGATATCAAACTGCTACAGATCCATCTTGTGCTATATATTATTTTATGGTGTATTTTAACACTTTACTGATGTCCTAGGCCACGGATATCATTTTATTACTTTATCCATTCATAGTCATTTAGATATATGGATTTAATTAAGAGATATTATTCTTCAGTTGATCCTGAATCTTGAACCTTCTGAGATTATTTTCTTCCTGACTGAAAAATATTCTTTTTCATTTCTTCTAAAGTAAGTTTCAGCTAGCAAACTTTATTAGTTTTTACTCATCTGAAAAATTGTTTATTTCACTTCTTCCTGAAGAATTGAAATGAATTAACTCTCAGGCCCTATGTGATCTCCACTCCTTTTGAAAGCACACTTAGGGTTGAATATCTCCTTTCTGTTGTAAATGTAATCAGTTGTTTGGAGAAGAAATTAGGGGTTTTCAGTTTTACAGCCTGCTTTCTGCCCACCCAACCCCCAGGCAAAATCTGTGTGCTCTGGCTTTGTGGATGGGAATAATGGCACACCTCTCTGAGTTACACACCTGAGTTTGGAGCCAAGATTTGGTGGAGAAACACAGTATATTCAGGTCTTCTTGGGACTATTCTAGGGACCAGTGCAATGGTGGCCAGCACCCCATTTTGCTCAATGATGGCCACACCCAAAGTACAGCCCCTGCTTCATGAGTTCCCAATTCTCTCAGTCTTAGGTGACCCCTCCTGATCTCTGTGCCCTGGGTTAATGCCCCCATCTGGGTCTTGTGTGGACCCTGGAAAATTATGTTCTTACTAACTTGTTGCTGTGTGTATAAGCTTTTTGTATGTAGGACGTTTTGGTTAGATTCAATTGACCAGATTTCAATTTGGTCATTTTTTTTAGATTCCTTTAGTTTAGTTAAGGGCCACTGATTAGATTTCAGGCACTTGGATGGACCCCAATCATTGTGCTGATTTCCTCCATACATGGAACACACAGAAAAAGAGTGCTGCCATGTTTACCCTTCCATGTGGGAGAGGGTTCCAAGATCTCCTACAACTATGGAGAGACAGAGAAATCTTGAGATGCTGAAGGAGCGGCCAGATGCTGGAGTCAATGAGCAGCTTGAAGCTAAAGACATCCAGGCCAGAGGAGATGGGAGAGGTTGACAATTGTGTCTGATGGCCCGCTGAAAGCTCAGGGAGTAAGTGATTTTTGAGGAGAAGGCAGAGAGAAACAATCAGGCCCAACCTATAGCCTTGGCAGGAGTCCAGCAGCAACTGATCATTGTTAAGACAGCATTTTTGGTGATGCTTTGATTTGGATTTTTTCACAGCTTCAGAACTGTAAGCCTTAATCCTAATAAATTCCAATAAATGCCAAACTATTTCTGGTATTTTGCCTTGGCAGGAATTGGGAAACTCAAACAGCTAGGGACACAGGGTTGGAGAACTTCCCTGTTCCCAAATGGTAGTGTGATGCTGTTGCCCATTGAATTCACCTGTAAACTGTAGACATCTGCAGTCTGGGTGGGAATGAGTACTGATAAGATGGAGGGGGAAGTTCTCCTGGCCAGCAAGGCCTGCAAGACAGAGTGTCAGGCAAGGAAGTCACTTGGTTTGGGGACTAGTATAATTTCACAGATGCCCCAGTATGATGCAGTGTAAGTATATTACTTACATTTCATAATTGAACTACCTCCAGAATTCACAGCATGTTAAGTAAAACCAGTGTTTTGAAAATTATTGTAAGTGAAAATACATGCATATAAGCAAATAAAACACAAATCTTATTTAGATTAGTAAAGTGAAGAAACAACTTCATTCATGTAGCATTGGGTAGAAGAAGTGTGTTGACATCGTGAGTGAAAGTAAACACATAGCACCTAAACAAAAATGATCTTACTTACCTTTCAAACTTGAATTAACTACTGCATTAACAGAACATTATGTGAAACCAATGTCTTGCAGTTGATTGTATGTGAATACACAAGCAAAGCAGCCAATGAAACATGTTTCTTTATTGGTTTTCTAAACCACAGAACTTGCTGCATTCACCCAGTGTTAAGGAAAGGAGAGTTTTGAAGTTGATTGTAAATGAAAACATGTCCATACCAGCAGAAGGAAGAAGGATCTTACTTAGAGTTGCAAAGTGAAGAAACTGCAGCATTGGCAAACTAAAAGCAGTTTTTTGACATTGTGTATGAAAGCAAGTGTATAGAAGCCAAACAAACAAGAGCCTTACTCACTTTCACAGTTGAATCACCTCCTGTATTCACAGTGTGTTAGGTAAAACCAGTGTTTACAAGATGAGTTTAAGTGAAAGCACATGCATAGCACCAAATGAAACACAAATGTTACTTAGATTGGAAAAGTGAAGAAAGTACTGCATTGCATGCCATTAGGTAAAAGCACCATTAGGTAAAAGCACTGTTTTTACATTGATTGTGAGTGAAAGTATGTGCATAGCAGACAAAAAACAAGTATCTTACTTATGTTTCAAAGTTGAAGTACCTCCTGCATTCACAGCGTGTTAGGTAAAACCAGGGTTTTGAAGATAATTGTAAGGGAAAACACATGTGTAGCAGCAAATAAAACACAAATCTTATTTAGATTTGTAAAGTGAAGAAACCACTGCATTGGTGTATCATTAGGTAAAAGCAGTGTTTAGACATTGTGAGTAAAAGAAAGTGCACAGTAGCCAAACAAAACATTGTCTTACTTAACTTTCAAACTTGAATTACCTCCTACACTCACAGAAAATTACGGGAAAGAAGTGTCTTGAAGTTGATTGTAAGTGAAAACATGTGCATAGCTGACAAAAAAGAAGAATCTTACTTAGAGTTCCAAAGTGAATAAATGCCAGCATTGGCATAGTGAAAGCACGGTTTGACATTTTGAGTGGAAGCAAGTGTATAGCAGCCAAACAAACAAGAGTCTTACTTAACTTTGAAAGTTGAATTACCTCCTCAATTCACAGTGTGTTAGGTAAAACCAGTGTTAAGAAGATGAGTTTAAGTGAAAACACATGCATAGCAGCAAAGGAAACAAATATCTTACTTAGTTTGGAAGAATGAAGAAACTCCTGCATATGTATAGCATTAAGTAAAATCAATGCTTTTACATTGATTGTGAGTTAAAGCAAGAGCATAACAGACAAAGAAACAAGTATCTTACTTACGTTTCGAAGTTGATGTTCCTCCTGCATTCACAGCGTGTTAGGTAAACCAGTGTTATGAAGAAAATTGTAACTGAAAAAACATGCATAGCAGCAAACTGAGCTCAAATCTTATTTAGATATGTAAAGTGAATAAACCACTGCATTGGCATAGCACTAGGTAAAAGGAGAGTTTTGACAATGTGAGTAAAAGCCAGTGCATAGCAGACAAAAAACAAGTATCTTACTTATCTTTCAACCTTGAAGTACCTCCTCCATTCACAGAGAGTTAGGTGAGACCAGTGTCTTGAAGTTGATTTTAAGTGAAATCTTGAGCAAAAAAGCCAATGAAAGAACTTCCTTTATTGGTTTTCTAAACCAAAGAACTTACTGTATTCACCCAGCATTAGCAAAAAGCAGTGTTTTGCAATTGATTGTATGAGAGATCATGTGCATAGAAGCAAAACAAAGAAAAATTCTACTTAGATTTTCATAAGGAAGAAACTGCAGCATTGGCGTGGTAAAAGCAGTGTTTTGACATTGTTTTTATGTGAAAATAAGTGCATAACAGGCAAGGAAAGAAATATCTTATTACTTTAGAAAAATGAAGAACTTCTGCATTGGCATAGCAATAGGTAAAAGAAGGGATTTGACATTGGTAGGGAAAGCAAGTGCATAGCAGTGAAAGAAACAATAATCTTACTTAAATTTCAAAGTTGAAGTACCTCCTGCCTTAACAGAGTGTTAGGTAAAACCAGTGTTTTGAAGATGATTTTAAGTGAAAACACATGCATAGGAGCAAATGAAACACAGAACTTACTCAGATTTGAAAAGGGAAGAAACTCCTGCATTGGCATTGCATTAGGTAAAAGCAGGTTTTTTTCAATGATTGTGAGTGAAAACAAATGCATAGCAGTAAAACAACAAGCATCTTACTTACCATTCAAAGTTGAATGGTAACTTCATTCACTGAGTTAGGTAAAACCAGTGCTTTGAAGATAATTGTAAGTGAAAACACATGCATAGCACCGAAAGAAACACAAATCTTACTTAGATTTGAAAAATGAAGGAACTAAACCATTGACATAGCATTCGGGAAATGAAGTGTGTTGGCACAGTGAGTGAAAGAAAGTGCATAGAAGCCAAATAAACAAGGATCTTACTTACCTTTCAAGCTTGAAGTACCAGTGTCATGAAGTTGATTTTAAGTGAATCACAGGCAAAGCAGCCAATGAAACAAGTTTCTTTGCTGGTTTCTAAACTGAAGAATTGACTGCATTCACCCAGCATTAGGGAAAAGCATGTTTTGAAGTTGATTTTAAAAGTTTGATTCTGAAACACGTGCATAGAAGCAAATAAAAAAAGAATCTTACTTAAATTTCAAAGGGAAGAAACTGTAGCATTGGCATAGTAAAAGCAGTGTTTTGACATTTGTTGTATGTGAAAACAAGTGTATAGCAGCCAAAGAAAGAAGTATCTTATGTACTTTACAAAATTAGAACTTCTGCATTGGCATAGCAATAGATAAAAGCAGGTTTTTGACATTGTGAGTGAATGCAAGTGAATAGCAGACCAAGAAACAAGTATTTACTTACCTTTCAAACTTGAAGTACCTCCTGCATTCACAGAGAGTTAGGTGAGAACAGTGTCTTGAAGTTGATTTTAAATGAAAACATGTGCGAAGCAGCAAATGAAACAAGTTTCTTTATTGGTTTTCTAAACCAAAGAACTGACTGTATTCACCCAGCATGAGGGAAAAACAATGTTTTGAAGTTGATTTTAAGTGAAGTCACATGCATAGCAGCAAAAGAAAGAAGACTCTTACTTAGATTTCCAATGTGAAAATACTGCAGCATTGGCATAGTAAAATCAGGGTTTTGACATTGTGAGTGAAAGACAGTGTATAACAGCCAAAGAAACAAGTATCTTACTTAACTTTAAAAGTTGAATTATCTCCTGCAATCACAGATTATTAGGTAAAATCTGTGTTTTGAAGATGATTTTAACTGAAAACACATGAATAGCAGCAAACAAAACACAAATATTACTTAGATTTGAAAAGTGAAGAAACTACCTCATTGGCATATCATTAGGTAAAAGCAGTGTTTTTACATTGATTGTGGGTGAAAGCAGTTTCATAGCAGCCAAACAAACAAGTATTTTACTTACATTAGAAACTTGAAGTACCTCCTGCATTCACAGCGTGTTAGGTAAAACCAGTGTTTTGAAGAGGATTTTAAGTGAAAACATATGCATATGAGCAAATGAAACACAAATTTTACTCAGATTTGAAAAGTGAAGAAACTCCTGCATTGCCATAGTATTAGGTAAAAGTAGTGATTTTTAAATTTGGGGGGAGTGAAAATTAGGTCTTAGCAGCCAAACAAACAAGTATCTTGCTTACTTTTCAAACTTGGAGTATCTCCAACATTCACAGAGTGTTAGATAAAAGCAGGGTCTTGAAGCTGATAGTAAGTGAAAACACATGCAAAGCAGCCAATGAAACAAGTTTCCTTTTTGCTTTTCTAAACTGAAGAACTGGCTGCATTCACCAAGCATTAGGGAAAAGCAGTGTTTTGAAGTTGATTGTAAGTGAAAACTCATGCATAGAAGCAAAAGAAAGAAGATACTACTTAGATTTCCAAAGGGAAATAACTGCAGCATTGGCATAGTAAAAGCAGTGTTTTGATATTGGTTATATGAGAAAACAAGTGCATAGCAGCCAAGGAAAGAAGTACCTTATGTACTTCACAAAAGACAAGAATTTCTGCATTGGCATAGCAATAGGTAAAAGCAGGATTTTGGCATTGTGAGTGAAAGCAAGTGAATAGCAGCAAAACAAACAAGAATCTTACTTAACTTTCAAAGTTGAAATACCTCCTCCCTTCACAGAGTGTTAGGTAAAACCAGTGTATTGAAGGTGATTTTAAGTGAAAACACATGCATAGGAGGAATTGAAACACAAATATTACTTAGATTTGAAAAGTGAAGAAACTGGCATTGGCATAGCATTAGCTAATAGCAGGGTTTTTACATTGATTGTGAGTGAAAGCAAGTGCACAGCAGCCAAACAAACAAGTATTTTACTTACCTTTCAATCTTGAAGTACTTACTTCATCCACAGAGAGTTTGGTGAAAACAGTGCCTTGAAGTTGTTTTTAAGTGAAAACATGAAAAAAGCAGCCAATGAAACAAGTTTCTTCATTGGTTTTCTAAACTGAAGAATTTACTACATTCACTAAGTGTTAGGGAAAAGCAGTTTTTGTAGTTGATTGTAAGTGAAAACACGTCCATAGAAGCAAAGGAAATAAGAATCCAAATTAGATTTCCAAAAGGAAGAAACGGCAGCATTGGTATAATAAAAGCAGTTTTGACATTGGTTGTACATGAAAACAAGTACATAGCAACCAAGGAAAGAAATATGTTATGTACTTCATAAAAGTGAAGAACTTCTGCATTGGCATAGCAATCGGTAAAAGCAGGGTTTTGACATTGTGAGTGAAAGCAAGTGCATAGCAGGAAAACAAACAAGAATCTTACATAACTTTCAAAGCTGAAGTAGTTCTTCCCTTCACAGAGTGTTAGGTAAAACCAGTGTTTTGAAGATAATTTTAAGTGAAAACACATGCAAAAGAGCAAATGAAACAAAATCTTACTTCAACTCAAAAAGTGAAGAATCTACTGCATTGGCATAGCTTTAGGTAAAAGCAGTGTTTTACATTGATTGATCGATTGAAAACAACCACATAGCAGTCAAACAAACAAGTATCTTCAATTTCAAAACTGAAGTTCCACCTGCATTCACAGCATGTTAGGTAAAACCTGTGTTTTGAAGATAATTGTAAGTGAAAACACATGCATAGCAGCAAATGAAACAAAATCTTCTTTAGATTTGTAAAGTAAAGAAACTAATGCATTGGCATAGCATTAGGAAGAAGCACTGTGTTGTCATAGTGAAAGAAATCAAGTGAATAGTAGCCAAGGAAAGAAGTATCTTATATACTTCACTTTGCATAGTTAAAAGAAGGGTTTAGAAATTGTGAGGTAAAGCAAGTGAATAGAAGTGAAACAAACAAGTATCTTACATAACTTTCAAAGTGGAAGTACTTCGTACATTCACAGCATGTTATATTAAACAGTGTTTTGAAGAAAATTGTAAGTGAAAACACATGCATAGCAGCAA
Source organism: Tolypeutes matacus (assembly GCA_026826555.1). Lineage (NCBI taxonomy): Eukaryota > Metazoa > Chordata > Mammalia > Cingulata > Chlamyphoridae > Tolypeutes > Tolypeutes matacus. Next base: position 1,543,760 of record JAKSZT010000496.1, read on the forward strand.
GCAATGCAAATCTTATTTAGATTTGTAAATTGAAGAACCCACTACATTGGCATAGCATTAGGTAAACGCAGTGTTTTGACATTGTGAGTTAAAGCTAGTGCATGGCAGGGAAACAAACAAGTATCTTACTTACCTTTCAAACTTGAAGTACCTCCTACATTCACAGAGAGTTATGTGAAACCAGAGTCTTGAAGTTGATTTTAAGTGAAAACACATGGAAAGCATCCAATGAAACAAATTTCTTTATTGGTGTTCTAAACCAACTAACTGACTGCACTCACCCAGCATTAGGGAATAGCAGTGTTTTGTAGTTGATCATTAAGTGAAAACACGTGCATAATAGCAAAGAAAAGAAAAATCCTTCTTAGATTTCCAAAGGGACGAAATGCAGTATTGGCATAGTAAAAGCAGTTTTTGATATTGGTTATATGTGAAAACAAGTGCATAGCAGGCAAGGAAAGAAGTATCTTAAGTACTTTACAAAAATGAAGGACTTCTCCTTAGGCATAGCAATAGGTAAAAGCAGGGTTTTGACATTGTATATGAAAGCAAGTGCACACCAGTGAAACAAACAAATATCTTAATTAACTTTCAAAGTTGAAGTACCTCCTACCTTCACAAAGTGTTAGGTAAAATCAATGTTTTGAAGAAGATTTCAAGTGAAAGCACATGCACAGGTTCAAATGAAACAGAAACCTTACTTAAATTTGAAAAGTGAAGAAACACCTGCATTGGCATAGCATTAGGTGAATGCAGTCTTTTTACATTGATTGTGAGTGAAAACAAGTGCATAGTAGTCTAACAAAAAAGTAGAAATTCAAAGTTGAAGTACTTCCTGCATACACAGAGTGTTAGGTAAAACCAGTGTTTTGAAAATGTTTGTAAGTGAAAACACATGCATAGCAGCCAATGAAATACAAATCTTATTTAGATTTCTAAAGTGAAGTAACCACTGCATTGGCATAGCATTAGGTAAAAGGTGTGTTTCAACATTGTGAGTAAAAACAAGTGAATAGCAGCCAAACAAACTAGTATTTTACTTACCTTTCAAAGCTGAAGTACCTCCTACATTCATAGTGTTACGTGAAAGCATTGTCTTGAAGTTGATTGTAAGTGAAAACATATGCAAAGCAGCCAATGAAAACAAGTTTCTTTATTGGTTTTCTAAAAGAAAAAAACTGCCTGCATTCACCCAGATTTAGACAAAAGCAGTGTTTTGAAGATTTTTTCAGGTGAGAAACATGTGCATAGCAGCAAAAGAAATAAGTCTTACTTAACTTTGAGAGTTGAAGTACCTCCTCCTTTTACAGAGTTTTAGGTAAGTGTTTTGAAGATGATTTTAAGTGAAAACACATGCATAGCAGCAAACAAAACACAAATCTTAGATTTGAAAAGTGAAGAAACTACTGTACTGGCATAGCATTTGGAAATAGCAGTGATTTACACTGATTGTGAGTGAAAGCAAGTGCATAGCAGCCAAACAAACAAGAGCCTTACTTAATTTTCAAAGTTGAATTAGCTCCTGCAATCACAGCATATTAGGTAATACCAGTGTTTGAAGATAAGTTTAAGTGAAAACACATGCATAGGAGCAAATGAAACAAAAATCTTATTTATATTTGAACAGTGAATAGAAAAGTGAAGAAACTAATATATTGGCAAAGCTTTAGGTAAAAAGAGTGTTTTTACATTGATTGTGAGGAAAAACAAGTACATGGAGGCCAAGTAAACAAGTATCTTACTTACATTTCAAAGTTGAAGTACCTTCTGCATTCACAGCGTGTTAGGTAAACCAGTGTTTTGAAGATAATTGTAAATGAAAACACATGCATATTAATAAATGAAAAACAAATCTTATTTAAATTTGTTGAGTGAAGAAACCACTGCATTGTCATAGCAGAAGGAAAAAGCAGTGTGTTGGCATAGTGAGTCAATGCAAGTGCATAGGAGGCAAACAAACAAGATTCTTACATTTCAAACTTGAAGCACCTCCTGCATTCCCAGAGAGTTAGGTGAAACGAGGGTCTTGAAGTTGATTTTAAGTCAAAACATGTGCAAAGCAACCAAGGAAACAAGATTTTTATTGGCTTTCTAAACTGCAGAATTGACTGCTTTCACACAGTGTTAGGGAAAAGCAGTGTTTTGAAGTTGATTGTAAGTGAAAACACGTGCATAGAAGCAAAAGAAAGAAGAATCCTACTTAGATTTCCAAAGGGAAGAAACTGCAGCATTGGCATAGTATAAGCAGTATTTTGACATTGGTTGTATGTGAAAACAAGTGCATAATAGCCAAGGACAGAAGTATCTTATGTACTTCACAAAAGTGAAGAACTTCTGCATTGGCATAGCAGTAGGTTAAAGGAGGGTTTAGACATTGTGAGTGAAAGCAAATGTATAGCAGCAGAGTCAAAAAGAATCTTACTTAACTTTCAAAGTTGAATTACCTCCTGCATTCACAGTGTCTTAGGTACAACCAGGGTTTTGAAGATGATTTTAAGTGAAAACACATGCTTAGCAGCAAGCAAAACACAAATTTACTTAGATTTGAAAAGTGAAGAAAGTGCTGCATTGGCATAGCATTGGGTAAAAACAGTGCTTTTACATTGTGAGTGCAAGCAATTTCATAGCAGACAAAGAAACAATTATCTTACTTATGTTTCAAAGTTGAAGTAACTCCTGCATTCACAGCATGTTAGGTAAAACCAGTGATTTGAAGATGCTTTAAGTGAAAACACATGCAGAGCAGCATATAAAACACAAATCTTATTTAGATTTGTAAAGTAAAGAACATACTTCATTGGCATAGCATTAGGAAAAAGCAGTGTGTTGGCAAAATGAGTGAAAGCAAGTGTATAGCATCCAAAGAAACAAGTTATTACTTACCTTTCAGTCGTGAAGTACCTTGCACATTCACAGAGAGTTAGGAGAAACCAGTGTCTTGAACTTAATTTTAAGTGAAACAGGTGCAAAACAGGCAATGAAGCAAGTTTCTTTATTGGTTTTCTAAACTGAAAAATCAACTGCATTCACACAGCGTTAGGGAAAAAGCGTGTTTTGAAGTTGATTGTAACTGAAAACATAGGCTTAGAAGTAAAACAAAGAAGACTCCTACCTAGATTTCCAAAATGAAGCAACTGCAGTATTGGCTTAGTGAACGTACGGTTTTGACATTGTGAGTGAAGGCAATTGTAGAGCAGCCAAAGAAACTAGTATTTTCATCAACTTTCAAAGTTTAATTACCGCCTGGATTCACAGAGTGTTAGGTAAAATCAGTGTTTGAAGATGATTTTAAGTGAAAATACATGCATAAGAAGGAAATGAAACAAAAACCTTACTTAGATTTGAAAAGTGAAGAAACTCCTGCATTGGCATATCATTAGGTAAATGCAGTCCTTTTACATCTATTGTGAGTGAAAGCAAGTGCATAGCACTCTAAAAAACAAGTATCTTACTTACCATTCATAGCTGAAGTACCACCTGCATTTACAGAGCATTAGGTAAAACCAGGGATTTGAAGATGATTGTAAGTGAAAACACATGCATAGCAGCAAATGAAACACAAATATTATTTAGATTTCTAAAGTGAAGTAACCACTGCATTGGCATATCATTAGGTAAAAGCAATATCTTGACATTGTGAGTAAAATCAAGTGCATAGTAGCCAAATAAACAGGTATCTTACTTACTTTTGATACCTGAAGTACCTCCCACATTCACAGAGTTACGTGAAAGCAGTGTCTTGAAGTTAATTGTAAGTGAAAACATGTGCAAAGCAGCCAATGAAACAAGTTTCTTTATTGGTTTTCAAAACCAAAGAACTTATTGAATTCACCCAGTGTTAAAGAAAAGCAGTGTTTTGAACTTGATTGTAAGTGAAAACGCATGCATAGCCACAAAAGAAAGAAGAATTTTACTTAGAGTTCCAAAGGGAAAAAACTGCTTCATTGGCATAGTAAAAGCAGGGTTTTGACATTGTGAGTGAAAGCAAGTATATAGCAGCCAAACAAAGAAGAATCTTACTTAATTTTCAAAGTTGAATTACCTCCTACATTCACAATGTGTTAGTTGGAAACAGTGTTTAGAGCATGAGTTTAAGTGAAAACACATGCATAGCAGCAAACGAAACACAAATCTTACTTAGATTTTAAAAATGAAGAAACTACTGCATTGGCATAGCATTAGGAAAAGCAGTGTATTGGCATAATGAGTGAAAGCAAGTGCATAGCAGCCAAACAAACAAGTTATTACTCATTGTTCAATCATTAAGTACCTCACACTTTCACAGTTAGGTAAAACCAGTGTCGTGAAGTTAATTTTAAGTGAAAACAGGTGCAAAACAGGCAATGAAGTAAGTTTTTTTATTGGTTTTCTAAACTGAAGAATTGACTGCATTTACACAGCTTTAGGGAAAACAATGTTTTGAAGTTATTTGTAACTGAAAACTTAGACATAGAAGTAAAAGAAAGAAGAATCCTACTTAGATTTCCAAAGTGAAGTAACTGCAGCATTGGCATAGTAAATGCACGGGTTTGACACTGTGAGTGAAAGCAAGTGTATAGCAGCCAAAAAATAAGTATCTTACTTAACTTCCAAAGTTGAATTACCTCCTGCAATCACAGAGTGTCAGGTAAAACCAGGGTTTTGAAGATGATGTTAAGTGAATACACATGCATAGGAGCAAATGAAACACAACACTTGCTTAGATTTGGAAAGTTAAGAAACTACTGCATTGGCATAGCATTAGGTGAATGCAATATTTTTACATTGATTGTGAGTGAAAACTAGTGCATAGAAGCCAAAAAATGAACTAGCTTACTTACATTTCAAACTTGAAGCATATCCTACATTCACAGAGAGGAAGGTAAAAGAAGTGACTTGAAGTTGATTGTAATTGAAAACACATGTCAAGCAGCTAATGAAACAAGTTTCTTTATGGGTTTTCTAAACCAAAGAAATGATTGCATTAATCAAGCATTAGGGAAAAGCAGTCTTTTGAAGTTGATTGTAAGTGAAAAGAGGTGCATGGCAGCAAAATAAAGAGAATCTTACTTAGAGTTCAAAGTGAAGAAACTGCAGCATTGGCACTTTAAAAGCCGGGTTTAACATTGTTAGTGAAAGCAAGTGCACAGGAGTGAAAAAAACAAATATCTTAATTAACTTTCAAAGTTGAAGTACCTCCTGGCTTCACAGAGTGATAGGTAAAACCAATGTTTTGAAGATGATTTTAAGTGAAAACCTGAACAGGTGCAAATGAAACAGAAACCTTATTTAAAATTGAAAAGTGAAGAAACTCCTGCATTGGCATAGCATTAGGTAAATGCAACCTTTTACATTGATTGTGAGTGAAAACAAGTGCATAGCAGTCTAACAAACAGGTATCCTACTTACCATTCAAATTTGAAGTACTTCTTGCATTCAGAGTGTTAGATAAAACCAGTGTTTTGAAAATGTTTGTAAGTGAAAACACATTCATAGCAGCCAATGAAACACAAATCTTATTTAGATTTCTAAAGTGAATTTACCACTACATTGGCATAGCATTAGGTAAAAGCTGTGTTTTGACATTGTGAGTAAAAACAAGTGAATAGCAGCCAAACAAACTAGTATTTTACTTACCTTTCAAAGGTGAAGTACCTCCTACATTCACAGTGTTAGGTGAAAGCATTGTCTTGAAGTTGATTGTAAGTGAAAACATATGCAAAGCAGCCAATGAACACAAGTTTCTTTATTGGTTTTCTAAAAGAAAAAACTGCCTGCATTCACCCAGCTTTAGACAAAAGCAGTGTTTTGAAGATTTTTTCAGGTGAAAAACATGTGCATAGCAGCAAAAGAAATGTCTTAATTAACTTTGAGTGTTGAAGTACCTCCTCCCTTTACAGAGTGTTAGGTAAGTGTTTTTGAAGATGATTTTAATTGAAAACACATGCATAGAGGCAAACAAAATCTTAGTTAGATTTGAAGAGTGAGGAAACTACTGCATTGGCATAGCATTAGGAAAAAGATGTGTTTTTACATTGATTGTGAGTGAAAGTAAGAGCATAGCAGCCAAATAGCAAGAGTTTTACTTAATTTTCAGAGTTGAGTTAGCTCCTGCATTCACAGTGTGTTAGCTAATACCAGTGTTTGAATATGAGTTTAAGAGAAAACACATGCATAGGAGCAAATGAAACACAAATCTTAATTATATTTGAAAAGTGAATAGAAAAGTGAAGAAACTAACGCATTGTCAGAACTTTTGGTAAAAGCAGTGTTTTTACAATGATTGTGAGGGAAAAGAAGTACATAGCAGCCAAGCAAACAAGTATCTTACTTACATTTCAAAGTTGAAGTACCTCCTGCATTCACAGCGTGTTAGGTAAAACCAGTGTTTTGAAGAAAATTGTAAGTGAAAACACATGCATATTAACACATGAAAAACAAAGGTTATCTAGATTTGTTAAGTGAAGAAACCACTTCATTGTTGTAGCATTAGGAAAAAGCCGTGTGTTGGCATAGTGAGTCAAAGCAAGTGCATAGAAGCCAAAGAAACAAGATTCTTACTTACATTTCAAACTTGAAGCACCTCCTGCATTCCCTGAGAGTTAGGTGAAATGAGGAACTTGAATTTGATTTTAAGTCAAAACATGAGCAAAGCAGCCAAGGAAAGAAGTTTTTATTGGCTTTCTAAACTGCAGAATTGACTGCTTTCACCCAGTGTTAGGGAAAAGCAGTGTTTTCAAGTTGATTGTAAGTGAAAACACCTGCATAAAAGCAAAAGAAGAAGAATCCTACTTAGATTTCCAAAGGGAATAAAATGCAGCATTCACATAGTAAAAGAAATGTATTGACATTGGCTGTATGTGAAAACAAGTGCATAGCAGCCAAGGACAGAAGTATATTATGTACTTCACAAAAGTGAAGAACTTCTCCATTGGCATAGCAGTAGGTTAAAGGAGGGTTTACACATTGTGAGAGAAAGCAAATGAATAGCAGGGAAACAAACAAGTATCTTACTTAACATTCAAAGTTGAACTACCTCCTCCCTCCACAGAGTGTTAGGTAAAACCAGTGGTTCGACGACGATTTTAGGTCAAAACACTTGCATAAGAGCAAATGAAACACAAATCTTACTTAGATTTAAATGTGAAGAAACTACTGCTTTGGCATAGCATTAGATAAAAACAGTGTTTTTACATTGATTGTGGGTGAAAACTAAGGCATAGCAGCCAAATAAACAAGTATCTTACTTTCTTTTCAAAGTTGAAAAACCTCCTAAATTCACAGAGAGCTGGGTGAAAGCAGTGTCTTGAAGTTGATTGTAAGTGAAAACACGTGCAAATCAGCCAATGAAACAAGTTTCTTTACTGGTTTTCTAAACCAAAAAAACTGGCTGCATTCACCCAGTGTTCGGGAAAAGCAGTGTTTTGAACTTGATTGTAAGTGAAAACATGTTCACAGCAGCAAAGAAAGAAGAATCTTACTTAGATTTCCAAAGGGAAGAAACTGCAGCATTGACATAATAAAAGCAGGGTTTTGACATTATGAGTGAATGCAAGGGTATAGCAGCTAAACAAACAAGAGTCTTAATTAAGTTTCCATGTTGAATTATCTCCCCATCAATGATGGGCAACCGCCATCCCAGGGAATGGAGAGAGCCTGCAGCTGAAGGCAAGATAATCCCATTCACTGTATCCATGGGACATAAGCCCACTCACACTTGGAGATGGAGTGGACATCACCATTCCAGTCCCCTCAGGATTGGGGGAAGAGCCAAGGACTATAGTGGACTTAATGAAATTCTATTGTAGACATATTGGGATTCAAGCAATGGAGGAAATTATAACAGTGAGGTGAAACCAGCAGCCACTAGATGATTACGGGGCAGGGAGGGGAAGGGCAGTTCTAACACAGGGGCTTTTACAGGACTTGGGGATTGACCTGAGTGAGGTTGTGGCAATGGATAAAGACCATTTTACATCAGTGTATACATGGCAGAACTGTGTGGGAGAGAGTGTGGTCCACGATATGAACTGTGGTCTATGATTAATGACAATTCCCAAGGATGTGTATATCCATTGCTGGTGATGTGCCACAATAATGAAAGATGTTTATTTGAGGTGATATGGGAAGTATGGGAAGTGGAGATCATGGGAATCCCTGTAATTTTTGTGTAACTTTTGTGTAATCTAAGCATCTTTTAATAATATATATGAAAAAATATAATTTTAAAAAACCACAAAGTTGAATTATCTCCTGCATTCACAGTGTTTTAGGTAATACCAGTGTTTTGAAGATGATTTTAAGTGAAAACCCATGCACAGCAGCATACGGAATACAAATATTACTTATATTTGAAAAGCAAAGAAACTACTGCATTGGCATAGCATTAGGTAAAGGCAGTGTTTTTACATTGATTGTGAGTGAAAGCAAGTGCATAGCAGGCAAACAAACAAGTATCTTACTTACATTTCAAATTGGAGTTCCCTCTGCATGCACAGCTTGTTATGTAAAACCACTGTTTTGAAGATAATTGTAAGTTAAAACACATACATAGCAGCAATAAAACACAAATCTTATTTAAATTTGTAAAGTAAAGAAACTACAGCATTGCCGTAGCATTATGATAAACTAGTGTGTTGGTATAGTGAGTGAAAGCAAGTGCATTTCAGCCAAACAAACAAGTATGTAACTTACCTTTCAAACTTTAAGTATCTCCTGCATTCACAGAGAGTTAGGTGAAGCCAATGTCTTTAAGTTGATTTTAAGTGAAAACGTGTGCAAAGCAGCCAAAGAAACAAGTTTCTTTATTGGTTTTCTAAACTGAATTATTGACTGCATTCACATATCATTAGGGAAAAGCAGTGTTTTGAATTTGATTGTAAGTGAAAATACGTGCATAAAAGCAAAAGAAAGAAGAATCTTCCAAAGGGAAGAAACTGCAGCATTGTTATATAAAAGCAGTGTTTTGACATTGACTGTATATGAAAACAAGTGCATAGCAGCCAAGGAAAGAAGTATCTAATGTACTTTACTAAAGTGAAGAACTTCTACATTGGCATAGGAATAGGTAAAAGCAGGGTTTTGACATTGTGAGTGAAAGCAAGTGTATAGGAAGGAAACAAGAATCTTACTTAAATTTCAAAGTTGAAGTACATTTTGCCTTCACAGAGTGTTAGGTAAAACCAGTGTTTGAAGAGGATTTTAAGTGAAAACAGATGCATAGGAATAAATAAAACAGAAACCTTACTTAGATTTGTACAATGAAGAAACAACTGCATAGGCAAAGCATCAGGTAAAAGCATTGATTTAAATTATTTTGAGTGATAACAAGTGCATAGTAGTCAAATAAACAAGTATCTTACTTACCTTTCAAAGTTGAAGCATCTCCTGTGTTCACAGAGTGTTATGTAAAACCAGTGTTTGAAGATGATTATAAGTGAAACAAATACATAGCAGCAGCAAATACACAAATCTTATTTAGATTTATATAGTGAAGAAACCACTGTATTGGTGTAGCATTAGATAAAATTAGTGTTTTGACATTGGGAGGAAAAGCAAGTGCACAGCAGCAAAACAAACAAGTACCTTACTTAAGTTTCAAAGTGGAAGAACCTCCTGTTTTCACAGAGCGATAGGTAAAACCAGTGTTTTGAAGATGATTTTAAGTGAAAACACATGCATAGAAGGAAATGAAACACAAACCTTACTTAGATTTGAAAAGTGAAGAAACTACTGCATTGATGTAGCATTAGGTAAAAGAAAGAGTTTTCACATTGATTGTGAGTGAAAACAAGTGCATAGCCGTGAAACAAACAAGTATCTTACTTACCTTTCAAATTGAAGTAACTCCTACATTCACAGAGAGTTAGGTGAAAGCAGTGTCTTGAAGTTCATTGTATGTATAATCATGTGCAAAGCAGCCAATGAAACAAGTTTGTTCATTGGTTTTCTGATCCAAAGAACTAACTACATTTACCCAGCATTAGAGAAAACCAGTGTTTTGAAGTTGATTGTAAGTGAAATTATGTGCATAGAAGCAACAGAAAGAATAATCTTCCTTAGAATTCCAAAGGGAAGAAACTGCAGCATTGGCATAATAAAAGCAGTGTTTTGACATTGGTTGTATGTGAAAACAAGTGCATAGCAGACAAGGAAAGCAGTATCTCATGTATTTTACAAAAGTGAAGAATTCTGCATTGACCTAGCAATATGTAACGGAGGGTATTGACATTGTGAGTGAAAGCAAGTGCATAACAGTGAAACAAAAAGAATCCTATCTAACTTCCAAAGTTGAAGGACCTCCTGCCTTCACCGAGTGTTAGGTAAAACCAGTGATTGTAAGTGAAAACACATGCATAGGAGCAAATGATACACAATTCTTTTTTAGTTTGTAAAGTGAAGAAACCACTGCATTGGTGTAGCATAAGGTAAAAGCCGTGTTTTGACTGTGAGTAAAAGCAAGTGCAGAAGAGCCAAACAAAAAAGTTTCTTACTTACATTTCAAACCTGAAGTGCCTCCTACTTTCACAGAGAGTTATGTGAAAGCAGTTTCTTGAAGTTGATTGTAAGTGAAAACACGTGCTTTGCAACAAATGAAGGAAGAATCTTTTTTCTAGTTCCAAACTGAAGAAACTGCAGCATTGGCATAGTAAAAGCAGGGTTCTGACATTGTGAGTGAAAACAAGTGTATAGCAGCCAAGGAAAGAAGTATCTTATGTACTTTACAAATGTGAAGAACTACTACATTGGCATAGCATTTATAGGTAAAAACTGTTGTTTTACATTGATTGTGAGTGAAAGCATGTGCATAGCAGCAAAAAAAAAAAAAAAAAAAAACAAGTATCTTACTTACATTTCAATCTTGGAGTACCTCCTACATTCACAAAGAGTTTGGTGAAAACAGTGTCTTGAATTTGATTGTACATGAAAACACGTGCAAAGCAGCCACTGAAACAAGTTACTTTATTGGTTTGCTAAACCACAGAAGTTATGGCATTCACCCAGCATTAGGGAAAGGTGTGTTTTGAAGCTGATTGTAAGTGAAAACATGTGCATAGCAGCAAAAGAATGAAGAATCTTACTTAGAGTTCCAAAGTGAAGAAACTGCAGCATTGGCATACTACAAGCAGCATTTTGACATAGTGAGTGAAAGCAAGTGTATAGCAGTCAAACAACCAAGAGTCTTATTTCACTTTCACAGTTGAATCACCTCCTGTATTCATAGTGTGTTAGGCAAAACCAGTGTTTACAAGATGATTTAAGTGAAAGCACATGCATAGTAGCAAAAAAACCCCACAAATCTTACTTAGAATGGAAAGGTGAAGAATCTACTGCATTGGAATAGTTTTAGGTAAAAGCACAGTTTTTACATTGATTGTGAGTAAAAGCAAGTGAATAGCAGACAAAGAAACAGGTATCTTACCTATGTTTCAAAGTTGAAATTCCTCCTGTATTCACAGCATCTTAGGTAAAACCAGTGTTTTGAATATAATTTTAAGTGAATACACATGCATAGCAGCAAATAAAACACAAATCTTATTTATATTTGTAAAGGGAAGAATTTACTGCATTCGTGTACCATTATGAAAAAGCAGTGTTTTGGCATAGTGATTGAAAGCAAGTGCATAGCAGCCAAAAAAACAAGTATGTTATTTAATTTCAAACATGAAGTACCTCCTGCATTCACAGAGAGTTATGTGAAACCAGTGTCTTGAAGTTGATTTTAAGTGAAAACACATGCAAAGCATCCAATGAAACAGGTTACTTTATTGGTTTTCTAAATGGAAGAGTTGAATGAATTCATCCAGCATTAGGGACAAGCAGTTTTTGAAGTTGATTGTATGGGTAAACATGTGCATAGAAGAAAAAGAAAGAAGAATCTTACTTAGATTTCAAAAGGGAAGAAACTGCAGCATTGGCATAGTAAAAGCTGTGTTTTGACATTGGATTATGTGAAAACAAGTTCATAGCAGCCAAGTAAAGAAGTATCTTATATACTGTACAAAAGTGAAGAACTTCTGCATTATCATATTAATAGGTAAAATCAGGGTTTCGTCTTTGTCAGTGAAGGCAAGTGCATAGCAGCAAAATATACCAGTATCTTACTTATCTTTCAAAGTTTAAATACCCCCCGCCTTCACAGAGTGTTACATAAAATCAGTGTTTGAAGATGATTTTAACTGAAAACACAGGCATAGCAGCAAACAAAACACAAATGTTATTCAGATTTTTAAAATGAAGAAACCACTGCCTTGGCGCAGCATTAGGTAAAAGCAGTCTTTTCACGTTGTGAGTAAAAGCAAGTGCATAGCAGCCAAACAAACAAGTATCTTACTTACCTTTCAAACTTGAAGTACCTCCTACATTCACAAAGAGTAACATGAAAGCAGGGTCTTGAAGTTGATTGTTATGTGAAAACACATGGAAAACAGCCAATGAAACAAGTTTCTTTATTGGTTTTCTAAACCAAAGAACTGACTGCATTCACCCAGTGCTAAGAAAAAGCAGAGATTTGAAGTTGATTATAAGTGAAAACAAGTGCACAGCAGCAAAACAGAGAAGTATTTTACTTAGATTTCCAAAGGGAGGAAACTGCAGCAATAGCAAAGTAAAATCAGAGTTTTGGAATTGTAAGTGAAAGCAAGTGTAGAGCAGCCAAAAACAACAAGTATCTTACTTCAATTACAAGCTTAAATTATCTCCTTACATGACACAGTGTTAAATAAAACCAGTGTTTTGAAGATGATTTTAAGTGAAAGCACATGCATAGCAGCAAACCAAACACAAAACGTACTTAGATTTGAAAAGTGAAGAAACCAGTGCATTGGAGAGCATTAGGTAAAAGCAATGTCTTAATATTGATAGTGAGTGAAAGCAAGTGCATTGCAACCAAACAAACAAGTATCTTACTTATGTTTCAAAGTGGAATTACATCCTGCGTTCACAGAGTGTTAGGTAAAACCCGTGTTTTAAAGATTATTTTAAGTGAAAACGCATGCATAGCAGCAAATAAAATCCAAATCTTACTTAGATTTGTAAAGTAAAGAAACTACTGCATTGCTGTAACATTAGGAAAAAGAAGTGTGTTGGCATAGTGAGTGAAAGCAAGCACATAGCATTAAAAAACAAGTATCTTACTTAAAGTTCAAACTTGAAGTAACACGTGCATTCACAGTGAGTTAGGTGAAACCAGTGTCTTGAATTTGATTGTAAGAGAAAACACGTGCAAAGCATCCAATGAAACAAGTTACTTTATTGGTTTTCTAAACCAAAGAGCTGACTGCATTCACACAGCGTTAGAGAAAAAGAGTGTTTTGAAGTTGATTGTAAGTGAAAACACATGCATAGAAGCAAAACAAAGAAGAATCCTACTGAGATTTCCAAAGGGAAGTAACTGCAGCATTGGCATAGCATTAGGTAAAATCAGTGTTTTTACATTGATTTTGAGTGAAAACAAGGGCATAGCAGTCAAAGAAATAAGCATCTTACTTACCATTCAAAGTTGAAGTGCCTCCTTCATTCACATAGTGTTAGGTAAAATCAGTGTTTTGAAGATAATTGTAAGTGAAAACACATGCAAAGCAGCAAAGGAAACACAAATCATATTTAGATAGGTAAAGTGAGGAAACCACTGCATTGGTGAAGTCTTAGGTAAAAGCAGTGTTTTGACATTGTGAATAAAAGCAAGTGCATATCAGCCAAACAAACAAATATCTTTCTTCCCTTTCAAACTTGAAGGACCTCCTACATTCACAGACAGATGAAAGCAGTGCCTTGAAGTTTATTGTAAGTGAAAACACGTGCATAGCAGCAAAAGAAAGAAAAATAATACTTAGATTTCCAAAGTGAAGAAACTGCAGCATTGGCATAGTAAAAGCAGGGTTTTGACATAGTGAGTGAAAGCAAGAGTGTAGCAGCCAACCAAACAAGTATCTTACTTAACTTTCAAAGATGAATTACCTCCTGTAATCACAGATTGTTAGGTAAAACCAGTTTTTTTGAAAATGATATTAAGTGAATACACATGCACAGGAGTAAACAAAACACAAATCTTACTTAGAATTGAAAAGCTAAGAAACTACTGCATTGATATAATACTAGGTAAAATCAGTGTTGTTACATTGATTTTGAGTGAAAGGAGTGCATAGCAACCAAACGAAAAAGTATCTCACTTACATTTCAAAGTTGAAGTACCTCCTGCATTCACAGTGTGTGCGGTAATACCAGTCTTTGAAGATAATTGTAAGTGAAAAAAACATGCATAGCAGCAAATAAAACACAAATCTTATATAGATTTGTAAAGTAAAGAAACTGATGCATTGGTGTAACGTTAGGAAAAAGGAGTGTGTTGGCATAATGAGTGAAAGCAAGTGCATAGCAGCCAAAGAAACAGCTATCTTACATTTCAAACTTGAAGTACCTCCTGCATTAACAGAGAGTTAGGTGGAACAGTGTCTTGAAGTAGATTTTAAGTGAAAAAACACACAATGCAGCCAATGAAACAAGTTTTTAATTGGTTTTCTAAACCAAAGAACTGACTGCATTCACCAAGTGTTAGGTAAAACCAGTGTTTTGAAGATTATTTTAAGTGAAAACGCAGGCATAGGAGCCAATGAAACTCAAACCTTACATAGATTTGAAAAGTGTAGAAATATCTGCATTGGCATAGCTTTAGGTAAATGCACTGTTTTTACATTGATTGTAATTGAAAACAAGTGAATAGCAGTCAAACAAAGAAGCATCTTACTTACCATTCAAAGTTGAAGTACCTCCTGAATTCACAGTGTTATGTAAAACCTGTTTTTTGTTTTTTTTTTATTATGGGTAAAAATCAAAATTCTCACAATACATACAAACATTTGCAAAATGATATATAAATATATATACATATATATGTATTTGCTTACAAAAATGTTTATATATATAAATATATACATATATTTTAAGAGGTGCTTAGATTACCCAAACTATTACACGGAACCCACTGGGATTCCCATGTTGCCCACCTCCCACACCTCCCATCACATCCCACACAAACATCTCCCACAGTGTGGCCCACCACCCTCAATGAACTTACACATCCTGGAGCCTTGCCACCAACCATAGACCACAGTTCACACTGTAGACCACACTCGCTCCCACTCAGTTCTGAGTGGTGTGTGCTGATTTAAAATGGCCTGCATCCATTGCCACAACAGTACTCAGGACAACCTCCAACTCCCAAAGAAGCCACTGTATTTCAACAGCTCATCCCCTCCCTACCCCAAAAGTGTCAAGTGGCCACTGGCTCCACCTCATTGTTATAATTTCTTGCATTGCTAGAATCACCATATGTGAACAAGAGAATACCATCAAGTCCACTCTAGTCCATAGTTCTTCCCCCAATCCTGAGGGGTAAAACCTGTTTTTGAAGAAGATTGTAAGTGAAAACACATGCATAGCAGCAAATGAAACAAAAATCTTATTTAGAATTGAAATGACTGAATTGGGATAGCATTAGGTAAAAGCAGTTTTTTGACATTGTGAGTAAAATCAAGTGATAAGCATCCAAACCAACGACTATCTTACTTATGTTTCAAACTTGAAGTAACTCCTGCATTCACAGAGTTGGGTGAAAGCAGTGTCTTGAAGTTGATTGTAAGTGAAAGCATGTGAAAGCAGCCAATGAAACAAGTTTCTTTATTGGTCTTCTACACCAAAGAACTGACTGCATTCACACAGGTTTAGGGAAAAGTAGTGGTTTGAAGTTGATTTTAAGTGTAAACATGTACATATCATCAAAGGAAGAAGAATCTTACTTAGATTTCCCAAGGGAAGGTATTGCAGGCTTGGCCGAGTAAAAGCAGGGATTTGACATTGTGAATGAAAACAAGAGTATAGCATCCAAACAAACAAGTA
Source organism: Tolypeutes matacus (assembly GCA_026826555.1). Taxonomy (NCBI): domain Eukaryota; kingdom Metazoa; phylum Chordata; class Mammalia; order Cingulata; family Chlamyphoridae; genus Tolypeutes; species Tolypeutes matacus. The sequence continues at coordinate 1,559,636 of JAKSZT010000496.1, forward strand.
TCTTACTTAACTTGCAAAGTTGTATTATCCCCTGCATTCACAGATTGTTAGGTAAAATCATTGTTTTGAATATGAGTTTAAGTGAAAACACATGCATAGCAGAAATAAAACACAAATCTTATTTAGATTTGTAAAGTGAAGAAACCACTGCATTGGCGTAGTATTAGGAAAAAGCAGTCCGTTGCCATAGTGAGTGAAAGTAAGTGCATACCAGCCAAACAAACAAGTATCTTCTTACCATTCAAACTTGAAATACCTCATGCATTCATAGGGAGTTGGGTGGAAACAGTGTCTTGAAGTTGATCTTAAGTGAAAACACGTGCAAAGCAGTCAATGAATCAAGTTTATTTACTAGTTTTCTAAATGGAAGAATTGACAGCATTCACCCAGTTTTACGGAAAAGCAGTGTTTGGAGGTTGATTGTAAGTGAAAACAGGTGCATAGAAGCAAAAGAAAGAAAAATCCTACTAGATTTCCAAAGGGAAGAAATTGCAGCATTGGCATAGTAAAAGCAGTGTTTTGACATTGGTTTTATGTGAAATCAAGTGCATAGCAGCCAAGGAAAGAAGGACTTTGTGCACTTTACAAAAGTGAAGAACTTCTGCATTGGCATAGCAGTAGGTAAAAGTAGGGTTCTGTCATTGTGAGTGAAAGCAAGTGCATAGAAATGAAACAAACAAGTATCTTTCTTAACTTTCAAAGATGAAGTACCTCTTGCCTTCACATTGTGTTAGGTAAAACCAGTGTTTTGAAGATGATTCTAAGTAAAAACACATGCATAGCAGCAAATAAAACACAAATCTTATTTAGATTT
>JAKSZT010000496.1:1570449-1641179 GCA_026826555.1 Tolypeutes matacus
CTGTGCTTCCTGGATCTGCACATCCATCTCTCTCAATAGAGTTGGGAAGTTTTCAGCCATAACTTCCTTCAACACTCCTTCTGTTCCCTTTCCCTTCTCTTCTCCTTCTGGGATGTCCATAATGCGTATGTTTGTGCATCTTGCATTATCGGTTAATTCCCTGAGACCATACTGGATTTTTTCTATCTTTTTGTCTATCTTTTTTACAATCTCTTTGATTTCAATTGTGTTGTCTTCCATATCACTAATTCTTTCCTCTACCTGTTCAATTCTGCTGCCATGTGAGTCCAGCGTCTTTTTCATTTCTTGACTTGTGTCTTTGTTTGCCATCATATCCATTACCTTTTTAGGTGTGTTAGCTATTTCTTCAGTATGTTCTCTCAGTGTCTTCTTTATATCCTTAATCTCTTCCTTCATTTCTTTAAGTTGGTCCATGATATTTGTTTGGATAGCTTTGATTAGTTGTTCGATGTACTGCATTGCTTCCTGGTTTTTATTTTGTGCACTGGACTGGTCCATGTTTTCCAGTTTTTCAGAGTCATTTGTATTTTTCTGTTGCCCTCTGGTCATCATATTATCTTGATGGGTTTGTTCAGTTGATTAGCTTTTCTCTATGCTCTAGAATTTTATTTAGCTGTTGGTTCTGCGTGTGAGTTAAGTTTTCTCTTTGGCAGTTTTTCTTCTTATTTTATTTCCTTACTTCTTTCTATGTTCCTTTGAAGGCAAAAGGTTAGGGCCAGAGGAATCAAAAGATGTAAGGAAGGCAGAAGGATAAGAGAAATATTGATAAAAATTAGAAGAGGGGCAAAATGAGACTTAATGAGATGAATATTTAACTTGGGTAGGCAGTGTAGAGTACTAGGAAAAAATATGGAGTTCCTATATTGGACTGGGAAAACAAATGGAGGAATATATATATATATAGTGATTTAGAAGGCTAGAATTATGAGGAGATAGAGAAATAGTAGAGAAATGTCTGAAAGGAAAAATTTAATACTAATAAAAAAAAAAGAAGAAGAAAACAAAATATATGGGATATAAATTGACACCCTTAAGTTGTGGGCCTATGAAAAAATGTTGTCTCTAAAAGCCACAACAGAAAACAGAAGGCAGAAACATGAAGGAAGGATAAGCGATAGTTTGTAATACAGAATCAATATATACAGCGAGTGGGAAATTACTGAATAAGAAGCCCAGCAAAGAAGCGACCAGCTGGCAGCACCTATTTAAAAAAAAATAGAAGGAAAAAAGAAGGGGGGAGGAAAATGGGAATAATAGCAATAGACCAGAATGTAACAGAGAGAAACCAAAGATCCACACAGGCAAGCAGTGAAACAGAGCTAAGGGCGGTCAATGATTCCCCTAGGGTCCACGTGGATCCTTCCTGCCTACTTGTGTTTATCAATGAATTTCCCCACAGGGTTCTATATGCAGGTCCTGAAGCAGCTTTTAGCTATTAAACTAAATTAAAAAGAATTTATTTTTCATTTGTTGAGGTGACCTCACTGTTTTTTTTAGCCAAATGCAGGACCCAAAATAATTCCTCTTCTAGACCAACCCTCTTACGGAAGGGACCCTAGCTGGGCCTGTGGAAATTAATCAAGCACGTCCCACTTTCTGGACTCCCCAGGTTAGCTGAAACTCTGATGTTAGTCAGTGAGGAGTGCTAAAAATGGCGGATTCCGCCCCTTCTGGCGCCGAGCTCCAGCATCACTGGGCTGCTCAGTAAATCAGTTTGAGTGCAGATTCGCGTCTGCTCTCAGCCTGGTGCTGCTTCAGTTCAGCTTATCTGCTCCCCAAAGCTATGGGGCGGTGCAGGCAGCCAGATCGATGTCTAAAAATATAAAATACCCTTCCCTGTCTTCCAACCGAACCCTCCCTTCTTTACGAAGTGTCCCTTCCTCCTGGCTCCGCAGCAGCTCGGGTCTTATCCCTGGGTGGTTAGGGAAATCAGCTGCGTTCCCCGACCAAAATCCCCCCTCCAGTTCACCGGGTGCTGACTAGCTCGTTTGCTCTATTCACACAAGGTCCAAGGGGTGCCAGGCAGCCAGCTCCCCAGAAAATAAAACATTTTTGCCCCGCCCTTTGCTCCAAATGGCCGTTTTATTTTATTTTTTCCGTAACCGCGGGGTCAGCCGCCTGTGCCAACCTCCACCGGCAGTCTCAAAACTCACGAATCTCCACCGTTCAGTCCATGCCGCCGGTCCATGCAAATAGATGTCCCAAGCTTCTCACTCCACGCTTGCACAGCACCGACCCCCGGGCAGGACCCCGTCCCCAATGCTCTGGGAGCTTGCAGTGTGCGCCCTCCTACACCAACGCCATATTGCCGCCCTCCATATGCAGATTTTTAAAGTGAAGAAATCACTGCCTTGGAGTAGCACTAGGTAAAAGCAGTGTTTTCACTTTGTGAGTAAAAGCAAGTGCATAGAAGCCAAACAAACAAGTATCTTACTTACCTTTCAAAATTGAAGTACTTCCTACAATCACAGAGAGTTAGGTGAAAGTAGGTCTTGTAGTTGATTGTAAGCGAAAACACGTGGAAAACAGCCAATGAAACAAGTTTCTTTATTGGTTTTCTAAACCAAAGAACTGACTGCATTCACCCAGCATTAAGGAAATGCAGAGTTGTGAAGTTGATTATAAGTGAAAACAGGTGCATAGCAGCAAAATAAAAGAAGTATCTTACTTAGATTTACAAAGTGAGGAAACTGCAGCAATGGCAAAGTAAAATCAGTGTTTTGACATTGTGAGTGAAAACAAGTGAATAGTAGCCAAAAACAAAAACAATAACAGTATCTTACTTCATTACTAGGTTAAATTATCTCCTTCCATGACACAGTGTTAGGTAAAACCAGTGTTCTGAAGATGATTTTAATTGGAAGCACAAGCATAGCTGCAAACCAAACACAAAACGTACTTAAATGTGAAAAGTGAAGAAACCAGTGCATTGGCATAGCATTAGGTAAAAGCAGTGTTTTTAAATTGATTGTGAGTGAAAACAAGTGCATAGCAGTCAAACAAAGAAGCATCTTACTTACCATTCAAAGTTGAAGTACCTCCTTCATTCACAGTGTTAGGTAAACCCAGTGTTTTGAAGATTATTGTAAGTGAAAATACATGCAAAGCAGCAAAGGAAATACAAATCATATTTAGATTTGTAAAGTGAAGAAACCATTGCATTGGCGAAGCCTTAGGTAAAAGCAGTGTTTTGACATTGTGAGTAAAAGTAAGTGCATAGCAGCCAAACAAACAAGTATCTTACTTACCTTTCAAACTTGAAGGACCTACTACATTCACAAACAGTTAGATGGAAGCAGTGCCTTGAATTTGATTGAAAGTGAAAACACCTGCATAGCAGCAAAAGAAAGAATACTTAGATTTCCAAAGTGAAGAAACTGCAGCATTGGCATAGTAAAGGCAATGTTTTGACATTGGTTGTATGTGAGAAAAGAGACATCGCAGTCAAAGGAAAGAAGTATCTTATGTACTTTACAAAAGTGAAGAACTTCTGCATTGGCATAACAATAGGTAAAAGCAGTGTTTTGACATTGTGAGTGAAAGCAAGTGTATAGCAGGGAAACAAACAAGTATCTTACTTAACTTTCAAAGTTGAAGTACATCCTGATGTAACTGAGTGCTAGGTAAAACCAATGTTTTGAAGATGATTTTAAGTGAAAACACACGCATAGCAGCAATGTAATGCCAACCTTATTTAGATTTGTAAAGTGAAGAAACCACTGCATTGGCATAGAATTAGGTAAAAGCAGTGATTTGACATTGTGAGTAAAAGCAAGAGCAAAGCAATCAAACAAATAAGTATCTTATTCACCTTTCAACCTGAAGTACCTACAGCGTTCAAAGAGAGTTAGCTGAAACCATGGTCTTGAAGTTAATTTTAAGTGTAAACACGTGCAAAGCAGCCAATGAAACAAGTTTCTTTATTGGTTCTCTAAACCAAAGAACTTACTGAATTCACCCAGGTTTAGGGAAAGCAGTGTTTTGAGGTTGATTGTAAGTGTAAACATGTGCATAGCATCAAAAGAAACACCAATCTTACTTAGATTTGAAAAGTGAAGGAACTACAGCATTGGCATAGCCTTAGGTAAAAGCAGTCGTTGACATAGTGAATGAAAGAAAGTACATAGCAGCCAAATAAACAAGGATCCTACTTATCTTTCAAACATGAAGTACTTCCTGCATTCACAGAGAGTTAGATGAAACCAGTGTCTTTAAGTTGATTTTAAGTGAAAATATGCACAAAGTAGCCAATGAAACAAGTTTCTTTATTGGTTTACTAAACTAAAGAATTGCTGCATTCACCAAGCATTAGGGAAAAGCAGTGTTTTGAAGTTGATTGTAAGTGAAAACACATGCATAGAAGCAAAAGAAAGAAGAATCATTCTTAGATTTCAAAGGCGGAGAAACTGCAACATTGGCGTGTTCAAAGCAGTGTTTTGACATTGGTTGTATGTGAGAAAAGGGACATAGCAGTCAAAGGAAAGAAGTATCCTATGTACTTTACAAAAGTGAAGAACTTCTGCATTGGCATAGCAATAGGGAAAAACAGGGTTTTGACATTGTGAGTGATAGCATGAGTATACCAGCCAAACAAACAAGCATCTAATTTTACTTTCAAAGTTGAATTACTTCCTGCATTCACAGAGTGTTATATAAATCAGTGTCTTGAGGCTGATTTTAAGTGAAAACACACACAAAGCAGCAAAGAAAAGACAAATCTTACTTAGATTTGAAAAGTGAAGAAACTGAGGTATAGGCATAACATTAGGAAAAAGCATTGTGTTTGCATAGTGAGTGAAAGCAAGTGAATAGCAGCCAAACAAGCAATTATCTCACTTACCTTTGAAAATTCAAGTACCTCGTCCATTCACAGAGAGTTGGGTGAAACTAGTGTCTTGAAGTTGATTTTAAGTGAAAACATGTGCAAAGCAGTCAATGAAAAAAGTATTTTATTTGTTTTCTAAACTGAAGAAGGCTCTAGATTCACCCACCATTAGGAAATACCAGAGTCTTGATGTTGATTGTAATTGGAAACACGTGAAAAGCACCCAATGACACAAGTTTCTTCACTGGTTTTCTAAACCAAAGAACTGAATGCATTCACCTAGCATTAGGAAAAGCAGTGTTTTGAAGTTCATTGTAAGAGAAAACATGTGCATAGCAGCAAAAGAAAGAAACTTACTTAGATTTCTAAAGTGAAGAATTTGCAGCATTGGCATAGTAAAAGCCGGGTTTTGACATTGTCAGTGAAAACAAGTGTATAGCAGCTAAACAAACAACTATCTTACTTACCATTCAAAGTTGGAGTGCCTCCTGCCTTCACAACGTGTTAGGTAAAACCAGTATTTTGAAGATAGTTATAGTAAAAACACATGCATAGCAGCAAATAAAACACAAATCTAACTTATATTTGTAAACTAAAGAAACCACTGCATTGGCATAGCTTTAGGAAAAAGCATTGTATTTGCATAGTGAGTGAAAGCAAGTGAATAACCGACAAACAAGCAAGTATCTCACTTTCCTTTCCAACTTGAGGTACCTCATGCACTCACAGAGAGTTAAGTGAAAGCAGTGTCTTGAATTTAATTGTAACTTAAAACACGTGCAAAGCATCCAATGAAACAAGTTTCATCATTGGTTTTCTAAATGAAAAAACTGAATGTATTCACCCAGCATTAGGGAAAAGCAGTGTTTTGAAGTTCATTGTGAGAGAAAACACATGCATAGCAGCAAAAGAAAGAAGAATCTTACTTAGATTTCCAAATTGAAGAAATTGCAGTATTGGCATAATAAAAGAAGCGTTTTGACATTGTGAGTGAAAACAAGGGAATAGCAGCCAATCAAACAACTATGTTACTTAACTCTCAAACTTGAATTACCTCCTACATTCACAGTGTTAGGTAAAACCAGTGTTTTGAAGATGATTTTAAGTGAAAATACATGCATAGCAGCAAATAAAACACAAAACTTACTTAGATTTGAATGGTGAAGAAACTATAGAATTGGCAAAGCATTAGGTGAAAACAGTGTTTTTGCATTCATTGTAAGTGAATGCAAGTGCATGGCAACCAAATAAACAGGCATCTTACTTATGTTTCAAAGTTGAAGAACCTCCTGCCTTGACAGTGTGTTAGGTAAACCAGTGTTGTGAAGATAACTGTAAGGGAAAACGCAAGCAGAGCAGCAAATAAAACACAAAAGTTACTTAGATTTGAAAAGAGAAGAAACTACTGCATTGGCATAGCATTAGGTAAAAGCAGTTGTTTTACATTGATTGTGAGTGAAAACAAGTGCATAGCAATCAAACAAACAAGTATGTTACTTACCACTCAAAGTTTAAGTACTTCCTGAATTCACAGAGTGTTAGGTAAAACAGTGTTTTGAAGATGATTGAAGTGAAAGTACATGCATAGCAGACAATGAAACACAAATCTTATTTAGATTTGTAAAGTGAAGGGACAACTGCATTGGTGTAGCTTTAGGTAACGCAGGGCTTTGACGTTGTGAGTAAAAGCAAGTGCATATCAGCCAAATAAGCAAGTATATTATGTACCTTTCAAACTTAAAGTATCTCGTTCATTCATACAGGGTTAGGTGTAAACAGTGTCTTGAATTTGATTGTAACTGAAAACACGTGCAAAGCAGCCAATAAAAGAAGTTTCTTCATTGGTTTTCTAAATCAAAGAACTGACTGCATTAACTCAGCATTATGGAAAAACAGTGTTTTGAAGTTCATTGTAAGAGAAAACACGTGCATAGCAGCAAAAGAAAGAAGAATCTTACTTAGATTTCCAAAGTGAAGAAATTGCAGCATTGGGATAGTAAAAGCAGGGTTTTGACATGGTGAGTGAAAGCAAGTGTATAGCAGACAAAGAAATAAGTATCTTACTTAACATTCAAACTTGAATTACCTCCTGCATTCACAGCGTGTTTGGTAAAAGCAGAGTTTTGAAGATAATTATAAGTGAAAACACAAGCATAACAGCAAATAAAACACAAAACTTACTTAGATTTGAAAAGTGAAGAAACGACTGCATTGGCATAGCATTAGGTAAAGCAGTTGTTTTATATTGATGGTGAGTGAAATCAAGTGCATAGCATTCAAACAAACAAGTGTGTTACTTGCCATTCATTGTTGAAATACCTCCTGCATTCCCAGATTGTTAGGTAAAAGCAGTGTTTTGAAGATGATTGTAAGTGAAAACACATGCATAGCAGCAAATAAAACACAAATCTTATCCATGTGTGTAAAGTAATGAAACTACTGCATTGTCATAGCAATAGGAAAAATAAGTGTGTTGCCATAGTGAGTAAAAGCAAGTGCAAAGCAGTCTAATAAACAGCTATCTTATTTACCTTTCAAATTTGATGTACCTCCTGTATTCACAGAGAGTTAGGTGAAACCATTGTCTTGAAATTAATTGTAAACACGTGCAAAGCAGCCAATGAAACAAGTTTCTTTATTGGTTCTCTAAACCAAAGAACTGACTGCATTCACTAGCATTATGGAAATTCGGTGTTTTCAGGTTGATTGTAAGTGTAAACACGTGCATAGCATCAAAAGAAATATCAATCTACTTAGATTTGAAAAGTGAGGGAACTACAGCAATGGCATAGCATGAGGTAAAAGCAGTGTGTTGAAATAGTGAACAAAAGAAAGTGCATAGCAGCCAAATAACCAAGGATCTTAATTACCTTTCAAACCTGAAGTACCTCCCACATTCACAGAGAGTTAGCTGAAATCAGTGTCTTTAATTCATTTTAAGTGACAATATGTACAAAGTACCAATGAAACAAGTTTCTTTATTGGTTTACTAAACTGAAGAATTGATTGCATTCACCCAGTGTTAGGGAAAAGCACTGTTTTGAAGTTGATTGTAAGTGAAAACATGTGCATAGAAGTAAAAGAAAGAAGAATCCTTCTTAGATTTCCAAGGAAAAGAAACTGCAACATTGGCATGGTCAAATAAGTGTTTTGACATTGATTGTATGTGAAAAAAGTGCATAGAAGCCAAGGAAAGAAGTATCTTATGTATGTTACAAAAGTGAAGAACTTCTGCATTGGTATAGCAATAGATAAAAGCAGGGTTTTGATATTGTGAGTGAAAGCAAGGGTATAGCAGCCAAAGGAACAAGTATCTTACTTAACTTTCAAAGTTAAATTACTTCCTGCATTCACAGAGTGTTATATAAAATCAGTGTCTTTAAGTTGATTTTAAGGGAAAACCCATGCAAAGCAGCAAAGAAAAGACAAATCTTACTTAGATTTTAACAGTGAAGAAACTAAGGCATTGGCATAGCATTAGGAAAAAGCATTGTGTTTGCATAGTAAGTGAAAGCAAGTGAATAGCAGATTAACAAGCAAGTATCTCACTTACCTTTCAAACTTGAAGTACCTGGTGCATTCACAGAGAGTTAGGTGAAAAACCGTGTCTTGAATTTGATGTAACTGAAAATACGTGCAAAGCAACCAATGAAACAAGATTCTTCACAAGTTTTCTAAACTAAAGGACTGACTGCATTCACCCAGTGTTAGGGAAAAGCAGTGTTTTGAAGTTCATTGTAAGAGAAAACACGTGCATAGCAGCAAAAGAAAGAAATATCTTACTTAGATTTCCAAAGAGGAGAAATTGCAGTATTGACATAGTAAAAGAAGCGTTTTGACATTGTGAGTGAAAGCAAGTGAATAACAGCCAAACAAATAAGTATCTTACTTAACTTTCAAACTTGAATTACCTCCTACATTCACAGAGTGTTAGGTAAAACCAGTGCTTGAAGATGATTTTAAGTGAAAACACCTGCATAGCAGCAAACAAAACACAAATATTACTTATATTTCAAAACTGAAGAAACTACTGCATTGCCAATCATTAGGTAAAAGCAGTGTTTTTACATAGATTGTGAGTGAAAGGAAGTGCATAACAGCCAAACAAGTATCTTACTTACGTTTCAAAATTGAAGTACCTCCTGCACTTACCCTTCCAGATGAATTTGGTAATTGCCTTCTCTAAATTTGTAAAATAAGTTGTTAGTATTTTCATTGGTATTGCATTGAATGAATAAATCATTTTGGGTAAGATTGACATCTTCACACGGAATGTCTTTCCATTTGTTTAGACCTTTTAAAATTTCTTTTAGCATTGTTTTGTAATTTTCTGCATATATGTCCTGTACTTCTTTGGTTAAATTAACTTCTAGGTATTTGAATCTTTTTGTTGCTATTGAAAATGGAATTTTCCTCCTGATTTCCTCCTCAGGTTGTTCAGTACTAGTGTACAAATACATTACTGATGTTTGTGTGTTGATCTTGTATCCTCCCACTTTGCTGAATTCATTTACTAGTTCAAGTAGCTTTGTCGTGAATACTTCAGGATTTTCTAAGTACAAGATCATGTCATCCGCAAACAGTGAGAGTTTTACTTCCTCTTTTCCTATTTGGACACCTTTAATTTTTTTGTCTTGTCTCATTGCCCTAGCTAGAACTTCTAGTACAATGTTGAATAACAATGTTGACAGTGGGCATCCTTGTCTTATTCCCGATCTTAGAGGGAAAGCTTTCAGCCTTTCCCCATTCAGTATGATGTTGGCTGTGGGTTTTCCATATATGTCTTTTATCATATTGAGGAATTTTCCTTTTATTCCTATCATTTGAAGTATTTTTTCTCAAAAAAGAGATGTTGGATTTTGTCGATTGAGTTTTTGGAATCTATTGAGATGATCATGTGTTTTTTTCCCTTCAATTTCTTAAAGCGGTGCATTACATTGATTGATTTTTTTATGTTGTACCATCCTTGCATACCAGGAATGAATCCCACTTGGTCGTGATGCATAAGTCTTTTGATATGCTGTTGGATTAGATTTGCAAGTATTTTGTTGAGACTTTTTGCACCTATGTTCATTAGAGAGATTGGGCTGTAATTTTCTTTTCTTGTGGAATCTTTATCTGGCTTTGGTATTAGGGTGATGTTGGCTTCATAAAATGTTTTGGGTAACTTTTCCTCCTCTTCAATTTTTTGGAAGAGTTTAAAAGGATTGGTGTTAATTCTTTTTGAAATGCTTGGTAGTATTCACCTGTGAAGCCATCTATCTGGTCCTGGACTTTTCTTTGCTGGGAGATTTTTGATGATGGATTCAATCTCCTTAATTGTGATTGGTTTGTTAAGTTCTTGTATTTCTTGTAGCGTCAGTGTAGGTTGGTTATGTGTTTCTAGAAATTTCTCCCTTTCTTCTAGGTTGTCTATTTTGTTGGCATATAGTTTCTCATAATATCGTCTTATGATTCTTTTTATTTCTGTGATGTCATTTGTAATTTCCCCCCTTTCATTTCTGATTGTATTTCTTTGCATCTTCTCTCTTTTGCTCTTTGTTAGTTTAGCAAGGGGTTTGTCAATTTTATTGATCCTCACAAAGAACCAGCTTTTGGTTTTGTTGATTTTCTCTATTGTTTTTCTGTTCTCATTTTCATTTACTTCTGCTCTAATCTTTATAATTTCTTTCCTTCTGCTTGCTTTGGGATTGGTTTGCTGTTCTTTTTATAGTTTCTCTAGATGTTCAGTTAAATCTTTGAGTTTACCTCTTTCTTGTTTTATAATATAGGCATTTAGGGCTATAAATTTCCCTCTCAAGTCTGCCTTTGTTGTATCACATAAGTTTTGATAGGTTGTGTGCTCATTTTCATTTGTTGCAATATATTTATTGATTTCACTTGCAATTTCTTGTTTGACCCACCGAATATTTAGGAGTGTGTTGTTCAGTGTCCCCACATTTGCAAATTTACTTTTTCCCTGTCTGTTATTGATTTCTAGTTTCATTCCATTATGATCCCGAGAAGGTGCATTATATAATTTCAATCTCTGTATATTTATTGAGAGCTTCATTGTGACCTAACATGTGGTCTATCCTGGAGAAAGATCCATGGGCACTTGAGAAGAAAGTATAATTCGCTGAGATTGGATGCAGTGTTCTGTATATGTTAGGTCTAAATTATTTATCACATTGTTCAAGTTCTCTGTTTCCTTGTCGATCTACTCTCTAGTTGATCTATCTAATGATGTGAGAGGGGTGTTGAAGTCTCCAATGATTATTGTAGAAATGTCTATTTCTCCCTTCAATTTTGCCAGAATTTTGCTCATATATTTTAGGGCACCCTGGTTAGGTGCATGGCATTTATGACTGTTATATCTTACTGGGGGGTCGTCCCTTTTATTAATATATAATGGCCTTCTGTGTCTCATCACTTTTTTGCATTTAAAGTCTGTTTTGTGTGATATAGTATATAGCTACTGCTGCACTTTTCTCTTTACTGTTCAAGCGGAGTGTCTTCTTCCAACCTTTTACTTCCAGCTGCCTTGTATCCCTGGGTCTGAGGTGAGTTTCTTGTAAGCAGCATATGGATGGCTCATGCTTTTTATCCATTCTGTCAGCCTGTATCTTTTGATTGGGGAATTTAATCCATTCACATTCAATGATATTACTGAAAATGCACTATTTCTTTCAACTATTGTATTCTTTGGTTTTCATATGTCATCTTGTTTTTGTCTCTCTTTTTACTCTTTTGGTTATCCTTTCTGCCTTTCTTTCATCTATACTCTCCTCCAAATCTCTCTCCTGTCTTTTTCTTTCAGGTTCTAAGACTTCTGTTAATATTTCCTGCAAAGTTGGATTCTTTTTTTGCAAAATCTCTTAGTTTCTTTTTCTTTGTGAATACTTTATACTCACCTTCATATTTGAAGGACAGTTTTGCTGGATAAAGAATTCTCGGCTGTCAATTTTTCTCTTTCAGTTTCCTAATTGTATCATACCACTGTCTTCTCACTTCCATGGTTTCTGAAGAGAAATCTGCACTAAATCTTACTGGACGTCCTTAGTACATGATCGTTTGGTTCTCTCTTGCTGCTCTGAGAATTTTCTCTTTATCTTTTACATTTGACATTCTGAATAGTATGTATTTTGGTGTAGGTCAATTTGGATTTATTCTCACTGGGGTACGGTGTGCTTCCTGGACATGTAAGTTCATTTCTTTTGTGAGAGTTGGGAAGTTTTCAGCTATTATTTCCTCAAATACTCTTTCTTCCCCTTTTCCTTTCTCTTCCCCTTTTGGAACTCCCTGACACGTATGTTGTTGTGCTTTGTGTTGTCTTTCAAATCTCTGAGCCCATGCTCAATTTTTTCCATTCTTTTCTCTCTGTTCTTTACTCTCTTCAATTTTAGCTGCTCTGTCTTTGGTATAACTTATTCTTTCTTCTATCATTTCGAGTCTGCTGTTGTATGCCTCAAATGTGTTTTTGACTGCACCTATTGTGTCTTTCATTCCCATGAACTCAATTACTTTCCTGTTCAGGATTTCAAATTCTTCTTTGCATTTCCTCAATGTCTTCTTGATGTCATTTCTCTCTTTAACTATATTGTCCTTCATCTCATTAATTTGTTTTTGGAAATTTGTGCTCATCTCACTGATTACTGTTCTCAAATTCTGCATCTCTTCTGGGACTTTGATGTATTTCTTTTCTTGAGCCAAGTCTTCTATTTTCTTAGTATGGCTTATAATTTTTTGCTGTTTTTTTTGGTGTTTAGGTATCTGGTTTTTACTGTATTTTACTTAGATGCTCTATCTCTTTCTCTTTTATAGGGTTTCAGTGGCAGGAGGCTGTGAGTTACCACATTTCTTTGATTTGGGGCTCAAACTTGATTGTTAGGATTGTCCTGCTCGTTGCTCAAAACTGGCACTGGACCCAGTATTTGTTTGTAGAGTAGTTTCCTAGGGCCTTGGGCAGAGAGGCTATAGAGTCCAGGAAAAGACTCTCCTGTTTAGTTTTCTTATGTGCACTTCCTTCATCTGTCAGGAGATGGTGCTCATTGGCAGCCCTCAATTCAATGCCTGGTTGGAGTGTATTTGTTGTGACACAGACCAGATCAATATCATAGAGCTTCCTGTCTGGGGCTAAGAGCCTTGTAATTCAAACTTTGTGAGACAGTTCTCCAGTCTTCTCTGATACCGCCCTCCCTTTTCCCAGCTAGGAAATATTTCCTCTCCCCTCTGAATTCTCAGCAATCATTCCCTGTTAGTAGCAGAGGATATTGGGTAGTTTGTATATCTTTAGCTCATTACAGGCTCCAAGGCAAACACTGGCACAGCCCCACCGGGCCTGGAAGGGCTTTTGGGACAGGGCAGACCAAACCTGTGAGCCAAAAGCAGGTCAGCCCCAGGATCTCTCACCCCTCTTCTGTGGAGTCCTCAAAAATTAGTCCAAGCTAGAAGAGAGGGAGGTTGCAAGCGTCATATTTCTCCAGTACTTCCTAGGCTACCATGGCAAACCACCATATGGAAGGGTCCTTGGGGCTCCACAGCCCAAATTTATGGGTCAGAACCTGAGTCCACCTAAGGCTGTGTCCTTCTCTTTCCCCTTTCTGGGAGTGGTAGATACCTGGAGCCCCCTTTGTCTGTAGCCGCAGACCCAGAGACTCAAGAATTCTAAAGTGTGTGGAGCAGGGTGCCGGCAGCAGCAGCCAATGCTGGTTCCAACTCACGGTTCTGGTTCTGTCATTTTCCCTCTTTTGTCTCTCTCTCCTCTGGGTGCTGTGCCACCTTCCCCTGCTTTCCTAAACCCTGGAAGGTATTTTTTATGGCTGTTTCAGCCTGTACTCTAGCTATTTTTCTGGAGAAGAGATTCCTGTGTCTTACTAATCCGCCATCTTCCCAGAAATCCTTTCTTCACGTTTCTAAAGTAAGAAAGATACTTGTTTCCTTGCCTACTATGCCCTTGTTTTCAATTACAACCAATGTCAAAACACCGCATTTACCTAACCTTATGCCAATGCACTAGTTCCTTCATTTAAAAATCTCAGTAAGATTTGTGTTTAATTTCCTGCTATGCATGTGTTTTTACTTACAATCACCTTCAAAACACTAGTTTTACCTAACACTCAGTGACTACTTTAGGTACTTCGACTTTGAATGTTAAGTAAGATCCTGGTTACCCTGGATGCTGTGCACTAGCTTTCACTCACAATGTCAAAAACCTGCTTTAACTAATGCTATGCCAATGCCATTGTTTCTTCAGTTTTCAAAACTAAGCACTTTACTCATTTCATTGGCAGCAATGCACTTGCTTGGAGTTACAATCAAATTCAAAATCCTTGTTTTCACTTCTCTTCTTGGAATCCAGGAAGTTCATCATGTCTGTAAGTTAAGAAAGATATTTGTTCCCTTGGATGCTATGCCCTTGTTTTCACTTACAACCAATGTCAAAACACTGCTTTTTCTATGCCAATGCTGCAGTGCCTTCTCTTTTGAAATCTGAGTAAGTTTCATGTTTCTTTGGATGCTAAGCACGTGTTTTCACTTCAAATCAATCTCAAAGCACTGCTTTTTCAAATTCTCAGGGAATGCAGTCATTTCATCAGTTTAGAAAAACAATAAAGAAACTTGTTTTATTCTCTGCTTTGCAAGTGTTTTCACTTACAATCAACTTCAAGACTCTGGTTTCACCTAACTCTCTGAGAATGCAGGAGGTACTTCAATTTTGAAAGGTAAGTAATATACTTGTTTGCTTGGCTGCCATGCACTTGTTTTCACTCACAATCAATGTTAAAACACTGCTTTTACCTAATGCCTTGACAATGCAGTGGTTTCTCCAGTTTTAAAAACTAAGCAAGATAGTCATTTTATTGGCAGGTATGCACTTGTTTGGAGTTACAATCACCTTAAAAACCCGGGTTTTATTATAAAACTGTGAATCCAGGATCTTCTTCATGCATGTAAAGTAGTAAAGATGCTTGTTTCCTTACTCCTATATGCCGTTGTTTTCACTTACAACCAATGTCAAACCATGGCTTTTACGTAATGGTATATCAATGCAGTAGTTTCCTCACTTTTGAAATGTAAGTAAGATTTGTGTTTCATTTATGCTATGCATGTGTTTTCACTTTCAAACACTTTCAAAACACTGGTTTTAACTAACACTTGGGAATTTACGTGGTACTTCATCTTTTAAAGGTAAGTAAGATACTTTATTCCCTGGAGTTATGTTCTTGCTTTTACTCAAAATGTCAAAACCCTACTTTTACATAATGCTCTGTCAAAGCAGAGTTTCTTCACCTTTGTAAAATATATAAGATACTTCTTTCCTTGGCTGCTATGCCCTTGTTTTCACTTATAACCAATGTCAATACACTGCTTTTTCTATGCCAAGGCTGCATTTACTTAACTTTTGAAATCTAAGTAAGATTCTAGTTTCTTTTGCTGCTATGAACGTGTTTTCACTTACAATCAACTTCAAGTCACTGCTTTTCCCTAAAGCTCAGTGAATGCAGTCGGTTTTTCAATTTAGAGAACAAATAAAGGAACTTGTTTCATTGGCTGCTTGGCACGTGTTTTCACTTACAATCAACTTGAAGACACTGATTTCACCTAACATTCTGTGAATGCAGGAGGTACATCAAGTTTGAATGAAAGTAAGATACTTGTTTGTTTGGCTGCTTCCTTTCATTCACAGTTAATATCAAAACACTGGTTTTACCTAATGTAATGCCAGTGCAGTGGTATTTTCAGGTTTCAAAACTAAGCAGGATACTCATTTCATTGGCAGCTATGCACTTGCTTGGAGTTACAATCAACTTCACAATACTGGCTTTAACTTAAAACTGTGAATCCAGGAGGTTCTTCACAATTGTATAGTAAGAAAGATATTTGTTTCCT
The DNA here is from genome assembly GCA_026826555.1 of Tolypeutes matacus. Taxonomy (NCBI): domain Eukaryota; kingdom Metazoa; phylum Chordata; class Mammalia; order Cingulata; family Chlamyphoridae; genus Tolypeutes; species Tolypeutes matacus. Next base: position 1,586,168 of record JAKSZT010000496.1, read on the forward strand.
TGGCTGATATGCCCTTGTTATCCTTACAAGCAATGTCCAAACAATGCTTTTACCCAACGCTATGCCAATGTAGTAGTTTCTTCACTTTTGAAATCTAAGTAAGATTTGTGTTTCATTTGCTGCTTTGCATGTATATTCCCTCACAATCACCTTCAAACTGCAGGTTTTACCTAAAACTCCATGATTGCAGGAGGTATTTCATGTTTGAAAGGTAAGGGAGATATTTGTTTCCATGGCTGCTATGCAATTACTTTCTCTCACAATATCAATCCCTGCTATTACCAAATGTTCTGCCAATGCAGAGGTTCATCACTTTTCTAAAGTATTAAGATATTTCTTTATGTGACTGCTTTGCACTTATTTTCACATACAACCAATATCAAAACACTGCTTTTTCTATTCCAATTCAGCAGTTTCTTCAGTTTGAAATCTTAGGAAGATTCTACTTTCTTTTGCTGCTATGCATGTGTTTTCACTAACAATCAACTTCAAAACAATGCCTTCCCTTACACTCGGTGAATGCAGTTGGTTCTTCACTTTAGAGAACCAATAAAGAAACTTGAATCATTGCCTGCTTTGCACGTGTTTTAACTTACAATGAACTTCAAGACACTGGTTTCACATAACTCTCTGTGAATGCAAGAAGTACTTCTAGTTTGAAAGGTCATAATATACTTGTTCGTTTGGCTGCTGTTCACTTGCTTTCTCTAACAATCAAAGTAAAACACTGCTTTTACCTAATTCTATGCCAATGCAGTGGTTTCTTCAGTTTTCTTACCTAAGCAGGATACTCATTTCATTGGCAGCTATGCAATTCTTGGAGTTACAATCAACTTCAGAGTCCTGGTTTTAACCAAAAGCTTTCTAAGTCCAGGAGATTCTTCACGTTTGTAAGTAAGAAATATTATTGTTCTTTGGGTGCTATGACCATGTTTTCACTTAAAGCTAATGTCAATACACCGCATTTACCTAAAGCTATGCCAAAGCAGTAGTTTTTTCACTTTTGAAATCTAAGTACTATTTGTGTTTGATTTGTGCTTTGCATGTGTTTTCATTTACAATCACCTTCAGAACCCTGGTGCTTCCTAACACTCTGTGAATGCAGGAGTTCCTTCATCTTTGAAAGGTAAGTAAGATACTTGTTTCCCTGGCTGCTATGCACTTGCTTTCACACACTATGTCAAAACCCTGCTTTTACCTAATGCTCTGCTAATGCAGAGGTTCTTCACCTTTGTAAAGTAAATAACATACATCTTTCCTTGGTTGCTATGCCCTTGTTTTCACTTACAGTAAATATCAACACACTGCTTTTTCTATGCCAATATTGCAGTTTCTTCACTTTGGAAATCTAAGTAAGATTCTGGTTTCTTTTGCTGCTATGCACGTGTTTTCATTTATAATAAACTTCAAAGCACTGCTTCTTCCTAATGCTCTGTGAATGCAGTCTGTTCTTCAGTTTAAGGAACCCAATAGAAAACTTGTTTCATTGCTGCTTTGCACGTGTTTTCACTTACATTCAATTTCAAAATACCGGTTTTACCCAAGTCTCAGTGAATACAGGGGGTACATCAAGTTTGAAATGTAAGCAAGATACTTGTTAATTTCACTGCTATCCAATTGCTTTCAGGTCCATGTCAAAACACTGCTCTTACCTAATGTTATGCCACTGCAGTGGATCTCCAGTTCACAAAACTAAGCAAGATAATCATTTTATTGGCCGTTATGCATTTGCTTGGAGTTACAATCACGTTCAAAGGCCAGGTTTTAATCTAAAGCTCTGTGAATCCAGGATCTTCTTCACGTATGTAAAGTAAGACACATACTTGTTTCCTTGACTGCTATGTTGTTGTTTTCACTTACAACTAATTTCAAAATGCTGCTTTTACCTAACGCTAAGCCAATGCAGTAGTTTCTTCACTTTTGAAATCTAACTAAGATTTGTGTTTCATTTGCTGCTATGCATGTTTTTTTTTTTACAATCCCCTTCAAATCACTGGTTTTACCTAACACTCTGTGAATGCAGGAGGTACTTTTTCTTGGAAAGGTTAGTAAGATACTTGTTCCTTGGCTGCTATGCACTTGCTTTCATTCACAATGTCAAAACCATGTTTTCTCCTAATGCTCTGCAGATGCAGAGGTATTCATTTTTGTAAAGCAAATAGGATACTTCTTTCCTTCACTGCTATGCACTTGTTTTCACTTACAACCAATGTCAAAACACTACTTTTAATATACCAATGGTGCAGTTTCTTCACGTTTGAAATCTAAGTACTATTCTAGTTTTTCTGCTACAATGCACGTGTTTTCACTGACAATCAACTTCAAAACACTGCTTTTCAGAGTGCTCTGGGAATACAGTCGGTTCTTCAGTTTAGAAAACCACTAAAGAAACTTGTTTCATTCTCTGCTTTGCAAGTGTTTTCACTTACAATCAACTTCAAGACTCTGGTTTCACCTCAGTCTCTGAGAATGCAGGAGGTACCTCAATTTGGAAAGGTAAGTAGGATACTTGTTTGTTTCACTGCTATGCATTTGCTTTCTCTCACAATCAATATCAAAACACTGCTTTTACCTAATGTTATGCCAATGCTGTGGTTCCTCCAGTTTTAAAAACTAAGCAATATACTCATTTTATTGGCAGCTATGCACTTGCTCGGAGTTACAATCACCTACAAAACACGTTTTTTAATCTAAAGCTCTGTGAATCCAGTATCTTCTTCACGTTTATAAAGTAAGAAATAAACATGTTTTCACTTACAATGAACTTCAAGACACTGGTGTCACCTATCTGTCTGTGAATGCAGGAGGTACTTCATCTTTCATAGTTAAGTAAGATACTTCTTTCTGTGATTACTATGCTCTTACTTTCACTAACAATGTCAAAACCCTTCTTTTACCTAATGTTCTGTAAATGCAGAGGTTTTTCACTTTTGTAAAGTAAATAAGATACTTCTTTTTTGGCTGCTATGCATTTGTTTTCACTTACAACCAGTGTCAAAACACTGCCTTCTCTGTGCCAATGCTGCAGTATCTCTACTTTGGAAATGTAAGTAAGATTCTAGTTTCTTTTGCAGCTATGCATGTGTTTTTCCCTTACAATCAATTTCAAAGCACTGCTTTTCCCTAACACTTGGTGAATGCAGTCGGTTCTTCAGTTTAGAAAACCAATAAAGAAATTTGTTTCATTGGCTGCTTCGCACTTGTATTCACTTAAAATAAAATTCAAGACACTGATTTCACGTAACTCTCTGTGAATGCAGGAGGTACGTCAAGTTTGAAAAGTAAGAAAGAAGCTAGTTTGTTTGGCTGCTCTGCACTTGCTTTCACTCCCAGTCATTGTCAAAACGCTGCTTTTACCTTACACCATGCCAATGCAGTTGCTTCTTCAGTTTCCAAAACTAAGCAGGATTCTCATTTCATTGGCAGCTATGCACTTGCTTGGAGATACAATCAAATTCAAAATCCTTGTTTTCACTTAAATTCTGGGAATCCAGGAAGTTCATCATGTCTGTAAGTTAAGAAAGATATTTCTTCCCTTAGATGCTATGCCCTTGTTTTCACTTACAACCAATGTCAAAACACCGATTTTACCTAACAATATGCCAATGCAGTAGTTTAATCAATTTTGAAATCAAAGTAAGGTTTGTGTTTCAATTTTGAAAACTAGGTAAGATTTTAGTTTCTTTTGCTTTTATGCATGTGGTGTCACTTACAATCAACTTCAAAGCATTGCCTTTCCCTAATGCTCAGTGTATGCAGTTGGTTCTTCACTTTAGAGAACCAAAAATGTAACTTGTTTCATTGGCTGCTTTGTAAGTGTTTTCACTTACAATCAAGTTTAAAACACTGGTTTCCCCTAACTCTCTTTGAAAGCAGAAGGAACTTCTAGTTTGTAAGTTAAGTAAGGTACTTGTTTATTTGGCTGCTATGCACTTGCTTTCTCTCACAATCAATGTCAAGATACTTCTTTTACCCAATGCTATGACAATGCAGTGGTTTCTCCAGTTTTCAAACTATGCAGGATACTCATTTCATGGGCAGTCTGTACTTGCTTGATGTTAAAATCAACTTCAAAATCCTGCCTTTAACCTAAAGCTCTATGAATCCAAGTAGTTTCTTCACATTTGTAAAGAAAGAAAGACACTTGTTTCCTCTGCTGCTATGCCCTCATTTTCACTTACAACCGTGTCAAAACATGGCTTTTACCTAACACTATGTCAATGCAGTAGTTTCTTCACTTTTGAAATCTAAACAAGATTTGTGTTTCATTTGCTACTGTGCATGTGTTTTCACTTACAATCACATTCAATTCTTGGTTTTACCTAACACTGTGAATGCAGGAGGTAATTCAAGTTTGAAATATACATAAGATACTTGTTTTTCTGTCTGCTATGAACTTGCTTTCACTCAATATGTCAAAACCCTGCTTTTTTTTTTTTAAAGATTTTATTTATTCATTTACCCCCCCCTTGCTGCTTGTGCTCTGCCAATGCAGAGGTTCTTCACTTTTGTAAAGTAAATAAGACACTTCTTTCCTTCACTGCTATGCCCTTGTTTTAATTTAGAACCAATGTCAAAACCCCCCTTTTCTCTAAAGCTATACCAATGCAGTAGTTCCTTCAAATTAGAAATCTAAGTAAGTTTTGTTATTCATTTGCTGCTATGTATGTGATTTTACTAACAATCACCTTCAAAACACTGGTTTATCTAACACTCTGTGAATGCTGGAGGTACTTTATCTTTGTAAGGAAAGTGAGATACTTGTTTCCCTGACTGCTATGCACTTGCTTTCACTCACAATGTCAAAACTCTGCTTTTACCTAATGCATTGCCAAAACATAGGTTCTTCACATTTGTAAAGTAAATAAGACACTTCTTTCCTTGGCTGCTATTCACTTCTTTTCATTTACAACAAATGTCATAACACTGCATTTTCTATGCCAATGTGCAATTTCTTCACTTTTGAAATCTGAGTAAGATTCTAGTTTCTTTTGCTGCTAGGCATGTGTTTCTACTTACAATCAACTACAGAACACTCCTTTTCCCTAACTCTCGGTGAATGCAGTCAGTAATTCAGTTCTGAGAACCAGTAAGATACTTGTTTCATTGGGTGCTTTGCATGTGTTTTCACTTACAATTCACTTCAAGACACAGGTTTCTCCTAACTCTCTGTGAATGCAGGAGGTACTTCTAGTTTGAAAGGTCAGTAGGATACTTGTTAGTTTGGCTGCTGTTCACTTGCTTTCATTCTCAATCAACATAAAAACACTGCTTTTACCTAATGCTATGCCAATGCAGTTGTTTCTTAAGTTTTCAAAATTAAGCAGGATACTCATTTCATTGGCAGCTTTGCACTTCTTGGAGTTACATTCAACTTCAAAACCCTGGACTTAACCTAACACACTGTGAATCCTGGAGGTTCTTCACGTTTGTAAAATAAGAAAGATACTTGTTTCCTTGGTTGTTATGCCCTTGTTTTCACTTACAAGCACTGTCGAACACCGCTTTTACCTAATGGTATACCAAAGCATGAGTTTCATCACTTTTGAAATGTAAGTAAGATTTGTGTTTCATTTGATGCTATGTATGTGGTTTCACTTACAATCACCTTCAAAACACTGGTTTTAACTAACACTGTGAGAATTCATGTGGTACTTCATCTTTAAAAGTTTAGTAATATCCTTGATTCTCTGGTGTTATGCTCTTGCTTTCAGCCACAATGTCAAAACCCTGCCTTTACATAATGCTCTGTCAAAGCAGTGGTTCTTCACTTTTGTAAAATACATAAGTTACTTTTTTACATGGCTGCTATGCACTTGTTTTCACTTATAACCAGTCAATACACTGCTTTTTCTATTCCAATGCTGTAGTTACTTCACTTTTGAAATCTAAGTAAGATTCTAGTTTCTTTTGCTCTTTGCACATGTTTTCACACACAATCAACTTCAAGACATCAGTTTCACCTAACACTCTGTGAGTGCAGGAGGTACATCAAGTATGAAAGGATATTAAGATACTTGTTTGTTTGGGTGCTATGCACTTGCTTTCACTCACAATCAATGTCAAAACACTGGTTTTACCTAATGCTATGCCAGTGCAGTGGTTTTTTTCAGGTTTCAAAACTAAGCAGGATACTCAATTCATTGGCAGCTTGGAGTTACAAACAACTTCACAATCCTGGTTTTAACCTAAAACTCTGTGAATCTAGGAGGTTCTTCGCATTTGTAATGTAAGATAAATACTTGTTTCCTTGGCTGCTATCCCTGTTTTCACTTATAAGCAATTAAAAACACTACTTTTATGTAATGCTATGCTAATACAGTAGTCTCTTCACTTTTGAAATCTAAGCAAGATTTGTGTTTAACTTGCTGTTCTGCATATGTTTTCCCAAATAATCACCTTCAAACCACTGGTGTTACCTAACACTCTGTGAATGCAGGAGGTACTTCATGCTTGAAAGGTTAGGGAGATATTTGTTTCCATGGCTGTTATGCAATTATTTTCTCTCACAATGTCAAACTCTGCTTTTACCAAATGCTCTGCCAATGCAGAAGTTCTTCACTTTTGTAAAGCAAATAAGATATTTCTTTATGTGGCTGCTTTGCACTTGTTTTCACATACAACCAATATCAAAACACTGCTTTTTCTATTCAAATGCAGCAGTTTCTTCAGTTTGAAATCCTAGGAAGATTCTATTTTCGTTTGCTGCTATGAATGTGTTTTCACTAACAATGTACTTCAAATCAATGCCTTTCCCTAATGCTCAGTGAATGCAGTTGGTTCCTCACTTTAGAGAACCAATAAAGAAACTTGTTTCACTGGCTGCTTTGCATGTGTTTTCACTTTCAATCAACTTCAAGACACTGATTTCACCTAATTCTCTGTGAATGCAGGAGGTACTTCTAGTTTTAAAGGTCAGTAATATACTTGTTCATTTGACTGCTGTTCACTTGCTTTCACTAACAATCAATGTAAAAACACTGCTTTTACCTAATGCTATGACAATGCAATGGTTTCTTCAGTTTTCAAATCCAAGCAGGATACTCATTTCATTGGCAGCTATACAATTCTTGGTGTTACAATCAGCTTCAAAATGCTCATTTAAACCTAAAGCTCTCTGATTCAAGGAGGTTCTTCACGTTTCTAAGCAAAATATATTCTTGTTCTCATGGGTGCTATGACCTTGTTTTCACTTGAAACCAATATCAAATCACTACATTTAACTAATGCTATGCCCAATACAGGAGTTTCTTAACTTTTGAAATCTAAATAAGATTTGTGTTTCATTTGCTGGTATGCAAGTGTTTTCATTTACAATCACCGTCAGAACACTGGTTTTACCTAACACCCTGTGAATGCAGGAGATAATTCAACTTTGAAAGGTAAGTAACATACTTGTTTACCTGGCTGCTATGCACTTGCTTTCACTCGCAATATCAAATCCCTGCTTTTAACTTATACTCTGCCAAGGTAGAGGTTCTTCACTTTTGTAAGGTAAATAAGATACTTCTTTCCTTGGTTGCTATGCCCTTGTTTTCACTTACAACAAATATCAACATGCTGCTTTTTCTATGCCAATGATGCAGTTTCTTTACTTTTGAAATCTAAGTTAGATTCTAGATTCTTTTGCTGCTACGCAGGTGTTTTCACTTATAATCAACTTCAAAGCACTGCTTCTTCCAATGCTCAGTGAATGGAGTCGGTTCTTCAGTCTAGAGAACTGATAAGGGACTTGTTTCATTGGCTGTTTTGCACATCTTTTCATTTACATTTAACTTCAAGACACTGGTTTCACCTAACTCTTTGTGAATGCAGTGGGTATGTCAAGTTTGAAAGGTGAGTAATGTATTTGTTTGTTTTGCTGCTATCTACTTTCTTTCACTCACAATCAATGTCAAAACACTGTTTTTACCTAAAGCTATGTCAATGCAGATGTTCTTCACTTTTGTAAAGTAAATAAGATACTTATTTCTTGGCTACTATACCCTTGTTTTCACTTACAAACAATATCAAAACATTGCTTTTTCTATGCCAATGCTGTAGTTTCTTCACTTTTGAAATCTAATTAAGATTCTAGTTTCTTTTGCTGCTATGCACGTGTTTTAATTTACAATGAACTTGAAGACACTGCTTTCACCTAACTCTCTGTGAATGCAGGAGGTACTTCAAGTTTGAATGGAAAGTAAGATACTTGTGAGTGAGACTGCTATGCACTTGCTTTCACTCACATTCAATGTCAAATCACTGCTTTTATCTAATGCTATGCCAATGCTGTAGTTTCTTCTGTTTTCACAACCAATGTCAAAACACCACTTTTACTTAACGCTAAGACAATGCCATAGTTCCTTCACTTTAGAAATCTAAATAAGATTTGTGTTTAATTTCCTGCTATGCATTTGTTTTCACTTACAATCACCTTCAAAACACTGGTTTTACCTAACATTCTGTGAATTCTTTAGGTTATTAAACTTTGAAAGTTAGGTAAGATCCTGGTTTCCCTGGTTGCCGTGCACTAGCTTTCACTCAAAATTTCAAAGCCTTCTTTTACCTAATGCTATGCCAATGCAGTGTTTTCTTTAGTTTTCAAATCTAAGCAGGATACTCATTTCATTGGCAGCTATGCACTTCTTGGAGTTGCAATTAACTTCAAACTTTTGGTTTTAACCCAAAGTTCTGTGAATCCTGAAGGTTCTTCATGTTTGAAAAGTAAGAAAGTTGTTACTTTGTTTGGCTGCTCTGCCCTTGCCTTCACTCACAATCAATATGAATACACTGTTTTACCTTATGCTATGCCAATGCAGTGGTTTCTTCAGTTTTCAAAACTAAGCAGTATGCTCATTTCATTGGCAGCTATGCCCTTGCTTGAGTTACAGCTCCATGGGCCTGCAGAGACTCCACAGGCCTCCTCGGACAATACATGCTACATGGGTTCCATGGCTTCCAAGGCCTCCGTGGCTTACAAGTTCTTGCACAGGATCCACAGTCTCCCCATTCTCCACAGGCTCCATGAGGCTGCAGAGGCACCACAGACTCCATGGCCCAAGGGCTCAACAGACTCCACAGATTACAACATGTTCCTCAGCCTCCTCAGCCTCCACAGCCTTCACAGGTTCCATGGGCCAACATAACCTCCCTGGGCTCCATGGGCACCAATTCCTCAAAGAACTCAAGAGACACTGTAGCACCATGAGCCTGCACAGGCTCCATGTCCTCAATGACATATACAGGTTGTGCAGGCTCCACAGGCTCCATGGGTTCCATGTCCTCTATGAGCTCCAGTGGCACCACAGGCACCACATGTTCCACAGGCCTACACAGGCGCCATGGGCTCCTTGGGGTCTATAGGCCTGCACAGGTTACACAGGCCTCCATGGCTTCCACAGGCTCCCCAGGCCTGCAGAGTCACCATGGGCTCCACAGGGTCCTCAGGCCTTTACAGGCCCTGCAGGTCTCCACGGGTTTCACAGCCTCCATGGGCTCCATCACCTGCATGGGTTCCATAGGCCTCTACATTCTCACAGACTTCAAAGTCTCCCTGTCCTTCACAGGCCTGCACAGGTTCCACAGACCTCCTTAAGTTCCATAGACTCAATGTGCTCCCCGGTCTCCATAGCTTTCACAAGCTCCATCAGCTCCATGGACTCCATGGGTTACACAGTTTGCGCAGTTTGCGCAGGTTCCACTGGCCTAGGGAGCATCCCAAGGTCTATGGATTCCATCGCTCAACAGAGACCATGGGCTTCACCGTCCTCTACAACTTCATGGGCTCCACCAACACCCTTGTCTCCACAGGCTTCACAGGCTCCCTCACCATGTAGAGGCTCCAAAGTCATCCACAGGCTTCACAGTCTCCACAGTCTCTACAGGCTCAATGTGCTCCACCGGTATTCATGGGTTACATGCACATCATAGGGTCAACATTCTCTGTAGTGTCCTTGGGCCCATACCTCAAAAGGCTCCATGGGCCCCACAGGCTCGATGAGCTTCACAGGATCAATAAGCCTGTATAGGCTCCACAGTCTCCCTGGGCTTGCACAGGCTCCATGGGACCCACAGGATTTGTGAACTCCAATGTCTCCACGGACTTCATGGTCTCCATGGCCTCAAACAGCTCCACAGGACTACACAGGCTCCACAGGCTTCTACAGGCTCCATGGGCTCTACGGGCTCCACAGGTCTGCATAGTCTCCATGGGTTACACAGGCTCCACTAGCTTCATGGGCCTCCACAGCATCCAAATTACTCACAGGCTCCACAGCCCTCCATGGCCTCCACAGGCAACATTGACTCTATGAACTCCAAAGGCAGCACATGCTCAATGGGTGTCACGGGCCTCCAGGGCCCTTCATAGCCTCGCAGGCCTCCATGGCCTCCAAGAACCCTACAGGCTCTATGGGCTCCACAGGCATCCATTGGCTACATATTTTCATTGGCTCCATAGTTTCTGCAGTCTTCTCGATCTCCATACCTCAATAGGCTCCAGGGACACCATGGGCTCCATGAGGTTCACAGGTTCCTCAGGCCTCAACTGTCTTCCCAGGCTCCATGGGCTCCACAGATACCCATGACTCCATGGAATCCCTGATCTCTTTGGGTTTCATGGTCTCCAAGGACTGCACACATGCCTCAGGCTCCATGGGTATGCACAGGTTCATCATGCTCCACTGACTCCATGGGCTCCACAATCTCCAAATGCTCTACAGTCTCCACAGGTTGCATAGGACTGCATAGGCTCCACAGGCCTCCATGCATTACAAAGTCTCCACAGATTCCATAGGCACCACAGCTCCATGGAGCTAAAGAACTCCTCAGGCTTCCACAGGCTCCACAAAGCTCCACAGGCTCCACATGCTCCATGGATTCCACAGTTTACACAGGTTCCACGTGCTCCAGAGGCTTCACAGTCTCCACAGCTTCCATAGGCTCCATGGACTTTATGGGATCCTTCACATTCACAGCCTTAACAGGCTCCACATATTCCACAGGCTCCACAAGCTTTCATGGACTACAAGAGTTCCACAGGCTTCCATGGGTTCCACAAGCTCCAGAGGCTCCAAGGGCATGCACCAGCTCCACAGGCATCCATGCACTTCATAAACTCCACAGACTCCACAGGCCTGCATAATCTCCCTGGGCTCCACGGGCTCTAAAGTCTCCATGGGCCTTCAACAGATCCACAGCTCCACAGGCCTCAATGGGATCCATGGGATTCACAGGCCCCAAGTGCTGCTCAGACTCTATGGTTTCTATTGACTCCAAAGAATTCAACAGGCTTACTGGCCCAATGGTCTCCATGTGCTCCACTGACTTCCATGAAATCCAGAGGCAGCACAGCTCCAAAGGCTCTGAACAGTCTGCAAAACCTCCATGGGCCCCACAGTCTCCACAGGCTCCATGGGTCTGATCACCCTACACATGCTTCATGGACATCACAGATTTTATGTGTTCCACAGGCTCTATAGCTGTCCTTGGGCTCCACAGGCACCACAGTCTCAAATGCATCCACAAGATCCTCAGGCTCCATCGTCTGCACAGAGTCCACAGGACTCCATTGGCTCCACAGGAATCATAGTGTCCACAGGCTCCACACTTACCAAGGTCCTGCACAGGCTCCACAGACCCTATGGCTTCAACCAGCATTCATTGGCTCAACAAGTTCCATAGTTTCCACAATCACCCCAGGCCTGCACAAGCTACATGGGTTCCACGGGGTCCAGGCATGCACAAGCTCCACAGGCTCCCTGGGTTCCAAATGCTACACACAGTACACTGGCTTGTACAAGGTCCACAGGCCTACACAGGTGCCATGGGCTCCATGGGCTCCACAGGCCTCCACATGCTCCACAGTCTCCACAGGCTCCATGGACTCCACAGTTTACACAGGTTCAAAGGGCTTTTCCATAATGCTCAGTGAAAGCAGTTAGACCATCTTTTTATATAACCAATAAAGAGACTTGTTTCATTGGCTACTTTGCACGTGTTTTTACTTAAAATCAATTTCAAGACAGTAGTTTCACCTAACACTATGTGAATACAGTAGGAATTTCAAGTTTTAAATGTAACTGAGATACTTGTTTTTTTGGCTGCTATGCACTTGCTTTCATGCACCATCAATGTCAAAACACTGCTTTTACTTAATGCTATTCCAATCAGTGGTTTCTTCAGCTTTCAGAAATGAAAGCTGCATTTCATTGGCAGGTATGCACTTTTTGGAGTTATAATCAACTTCAAAATCCTAGTTTTAACTACACTCTGTTGATCCAGGAGGTTCTTCATGTTTGTAAAATATGATAGATAATTGTTTCCCTGGCTGCTATGCACTTGTTCTCACTTACAATATCAAAACCCTTCTTTTACCTAATGCTCTGTCAATGCTGAGGTTCTGCACACTTGTAAAGTAAATAAGATGATTCTATCTTAGGCTGCTATGCCCTTATTTCACTAACAACCAATGTCAAAACATTGCTTTTACAAAACTCTTTGCCAATGCTGTAGTTTCTTCACTTTAGGAATCTAAGAAAATTTGTGTTTAATTTGCTGCTATGCATGTGTTTTCACTTACAATCACCTTCAAAACACTGGTTTAACCAAACACTCTGTGAATGCAGGAGGTTCTTCAACTTTGAAAGGTAAGTAATATACTTGTTTCTCAGTCTGCTAGGCACTTGCTTTCACTCACAATGACAAATCCCTGCTTTTCTGTAATTCTCTGTCAATGCAGATGCTCTTCACTTTTGTAAAGTAAATAACATACTTCTTTCCTTGGCTGTTATACCCTTGTTTTCACTTATAACCACAGTCAAAACACTACTTTTACCTAATGCTAAGCCAACGCAGTAGTTTCTTCACTTTTGAAATCTAAGTAAGATTTGTATTTCATTTGCTACTATGCATTAGTTTTCACTTAGAATCACATTTAAAACACTGCATTTACCTAATACTCTGTGGACCTAGAGGTACTTCATCTGTGAAAGGTAAGTAGGATACTTTTTCCCAGGCTGCTAAGCACTTGCTTTCACTCAGAATGTCAAAATCCTGCTGATAACTAATGCTCTGCCAATGCAGAGATTCTTCACTTTTATAAAGTAAGTAAGATTCTTGTTTGTTTGGCTGCTATGCACTTGCTTTCACTCACAATCAATGTCAAAACACTGTTTTTATATAATGCTATGCCAATGCAGTGGTTTCTTCAGTTTTCAAAACTAAGGAGGATATTCCTTTCATTGGCAGTGGTGCACTTCTTGGAGTTTCAATAAACTTCAAAACCTTAGTTTTAACCTAATGCTCTGTGAATCATGGAGGTTCTTCACGTTTGTAAAGTAAGAAAGATACTTGTTTCCTTGGCTGTTATGCCCTTGTTTCACTTATAAGCAGTGTAAAAACCCTGCTTTTACTTAATGGTATACCAAAGAAGTATTTTCTTCACTTTTGAAATGTAAGTAAGGTTTGTGTTTCATTTGATACTATGCATGTGTTTTCACTTACATCACCTTCAAAACACTGGTTTTGACTAATACTCTGGGAATTCATGTGGTACTTCCTCTTAGAAAGGTAAGTAAGATCCTTGATTCTCTGGTGTTATGCTCTTGCTTTCACTCACAGTGTCAAAATCCTGCTTTTACATAATGCTCTGTCAAAGCAGAAGTTCTTCACTTTTGTAAAATACATAAAATACTTTTTTCCTTGGCTGCTATGCACTTGTTTTCACTTATAACCAATTTCAATACACTGCTCTTTCTATGCCAAAGCTGCAGTTACTTCACTTTTGAAATCTAAGTAAGATTCTAGTTTGTTTTGCTGCTTTGCACATGTTTTCACTTACAATAAACTTCGAGACACTGGTTTCATTTAACACTCTGTGAATGCAGAGGTACATCAAGTTTGAAAGGAAAGTAAGATACTTATTTTCTAGCTGCTATGCACTTCCTTTCACTCACAATCAATATCAAAATAATGGTTTTCCTACTATTATGCCAAAGTAGTTGTTTTTACAGGTTTCTAAACTAAGCAGAATACTCATTTCATTGGCAGCTATGCACTTCCTTGGAGTTACAATCAACTTCACAATCCTGGTTTTAACCTAAAGCTCTGTGAATCCAGGAGGTTCTTTGCATTTGTAATGTAGGAAAGATATTTGTTTCCTTGGCTGCTATGCCCTTGTTATCACTTACAACCAATGTCTAAACAATGCTTTTACCCAATGCTATGCCTATGTAGTAGTTTCTTCACTTTTGAAATCTAAATAAGATTTGTCTTTCATTTGCTGCTATGCATGTGTTTTCACTTACAATAACCTTCAAATCACTGCTTTTACCTAACACTCTGTGAATTCATGAGTGTATTAGTCAGCCGAAGGGGTGCTAATGTGAAATACCAAAAATGGGTTGGTCCTTATAAAGGGTATTATTTGGGGTAGAAGTCCACAAATACCAGGCCATAAAGCATTAAGTTTCTTCTCTCACCACAGTCTATTGCCATGTGTTAGAGCAAGACAGTTGCTGGCGTTTGCCAGCGTTCAGGCTTCTGGGGTTCCTCTCTTCCTAGGGCTCTGTTTCTCTCCGGGCTTAGCTCCTGTTTCCTCCACAAGGTCAGCTGTAGACGATCAGACAAACGGCTTGCTTCTCTTCTCCTGGGGCCTCCTTTCCAACATCAAAACTTTTTCTCAAAGACTGCTTGTCAAAAGACTGCTTCAACTGTCCTTTGCTTTGCCTTTTATATTCGATTCCCCACACACCAAGGGCTGGGACTCAATGCCCTAATCCTAACCTAATCATGCCCAGATTAACAGATCAGTTTACAAGCATGATCTAATTATATTTTTGGAATTCGTAATTACATCAAATTCCCCAATGGTTACAATGAGATACTTCATCTTTGAAAGGTAAGTAAAATACTTTTTCCACTGGCTGCTATGCAATTGCTTAGTAATGTCAAAACCAGTTTTTACCTAATGTTCTGCCAATACAGGAGTTCTTCCCTTTTCTAAAGTGAATAAGATATTTCTTTCCTTGACTGGTATGCACTTGTTTTCACATACAGTCAAGGTCTAAACACTGTTTTTTCTATTCCAGTGCAGCAGTTTCTTCAGTTTGAAATCTTAGGAAGATTTGACTTTATTTTGCTGTTATGCACGTGTTTTCACTAACAATCACTTCAAAGCAATGCCTTTCAATAATGCTCAGTGAATGCAGTTGTTCCTTCACTTTAGAGAACCAATAAAGAAACTTGTTTCATTGGCTGCTTTGCACGTGTTTTCACTTACAATTCACTTCAAAACATAGGTTTCACCTAGCTGTCCGTGAGTGCAGAAGGTACTTAAGTTTGAACGTTAAGTAAGATACTTGTTAGTTTGGCTGCTATGCACTAGCTTTCACTCACAATCAATGCCAAACATTATTTTACTTAATGCTTTTCCAATGCTGTGGTATCTTCTGTTTTTCAAAATTAAACCCAATACTCATTTCACTGGCACCTTTGCACTTCTTGGAGTTTCAGTCAGCTTGAAAACCCTGGTTTTAACCTAACCCTCTGTGAACCCTGGAGGTTCTTCATGTTTGTAAAGTAAGAAAGATACTTCTTTCCTTTGCTGTTATGCCCTTGTTTTCACTTAAAACCAATGTCAAAACACCACTTTTAACTAAAGGTATGCCAATGCAGTCGTTTTTTTCTCTTTAGAAATCTGTGTAAGTTTTGTTTTCATTTGCTGATATGCATTTTTTTTCATTTAAAATCTCCTTCAAAAGACTTGTTTTATCTAACACTCTGGGAAACCACATGGTACTTCATCTTTGAAAGGTAAGTAAGATCCTTGTTTCCATGGCTGCTATGCAAATGCTTTCACTCACAATGTTAAACCCTGCTTTTACCAAATGCTCTGCCAATGCAGATTCTTCACTTTTGTAAAATAAAGAATATATTTCTTTCCATGTGTGGTTTGCCCTTGTTTCACATACAACCAAGGACAAATCACTGCTTTTTCTATGACAATGCAGCCAATTCTTCACTTTTGAAATCTAAGGAGGATTACAGGTCCTTTTGCAGCTATCCATGTGTTTTCACTTACAATCATCATCAAAGCACTGCTTTTTCCTTACACTCAGTGAATGCTGTTGGATCTTCAATTTAGAGAACCAATAAAGAAACTTGTTCCATTGGCTCCTTTGCACGTGTTTTCATTTGCAATGAACTTCCAGACAATGGTTTCACCTAACTCTCTGTGAATGCAAGGGGTACCTCAATTTTGAATGGTAGGTAAGATTTTTCTTTGGCTGCTATGCACTTGCTTTCACTCACAATCAATGTCAAACACTGCTTTTACATTATGCTATAGCAATGCAGTGGTTTCTTTAGTTTTCAAAACTAAGCCAGATACACAGTTCATTGACAGCTATGCACTTGCTTGGAGTTACAATCAACTTCAAAATCCTGGTTTTAACCAAATCTCTGTGAATCCAGAAGGTTCTTCACATTTGTAAAGTAAGAAAGATATTTGTTTACTCGGCTGCAAGGCCCTTGTTTTCGCTCACTATGTCAAAACCCTGCTTTTACTTAATGCATTACCAATGCATAGGTTCTTCACCTTTGTAAAGTAAATAAGATACTTCTTTCCTTAGCTGCAATGCCCTTATTTTCACTTACAACCAATGTCAAAACCCCACTTTTCCCTAATGCTATACCAATGCAGTAGTTCCTTCAATTTAGAAATCTAAATAAGTTTTGTTATTCATTTGCTGCTATGCATGTGTTTTTACTAACAATCACCATCAAAACACTGGTTTACCGAACACTCTGTGAATGCAAGAGGTTCTTTATCTTTGAAAGGAAATTGAAATACTTGTTTCCCTAGCTGCTTGCACTTGCTTTAACTCACAATCAATGTCAAAACACTGCTTTTACCTTACACTATGCCAATGCAGTTGTTTCTTCAGTTTTCAAAACTAGACAGGATACTCACTTCATTTGCAGCTATGCACTTGCTTGGAGTTAGGATCAACTTCAAAATCCTTGTTTTCACCTTTATCTTTGGAAGATAAGTAAGATACTTGTTTCCTTGGCAATTGCTTTCACTCACAATGTCATAACCCGGCTTTTAGCTAATGCTCTGCCAAAGATGATGATCTATATTTTTCTAAAATAAATATGATATTTCTTTCCTTGGCTGGTATGCACTTGTTTTCACTATCACATACAACCAATGTCAAAACACTGCTTTATCTATCTAATGTAGCAGTTTCCTCACTTTGACATCTAAGGAAGTCTCTAGTTTCTTTTGTTTCTATGCACGTGTTTTCACTTACAATGAACTTCAAATCACTTTTACCTAAAGCTCAGTGAATGCAGTCAGTTCTTTAGTTTAGAGAACCAATAAAGAAACTTGTTTCATTGGCTGTTTTGCACGTGTATTCACTTTCAACCAATGTCAAAACACTCCTTTTTATTTGCCAGTGCTGCAATTTCTCCTATTTTGAAAACTAGTTAATATTTTAGTTTCTTTTGCTGTTATGTATGTGGTGTTATTTACAATCAACTTCAAAGCAATGTCTGTAACTAATGCTCAGTCAATGCAGTTGGTTCCTCACTTTAGTGAACCAATAAAGGAACTTGTTTCATTGGCTCCTTTGCACATGTTTTCAATTACAATCAGCTTCAAAACACTGGTTTCTACTAACGCTCTTTGAAACCAGAAGGAACTTCAAGTTTGAAATTTAAGTAAGTTACTTGTTAGTTTGGCTGCAGTATACTTACTTTCACTCACAATGAATGTCAAGACACTTCTTTTACTTAATGTTATGCCAGTGCTCTGGTTTCTCCTGTTTTCAAAAGTATGCAGGATACTCATTTCATTGGCAGCTCTTGTACTTGCTTGGTGTTACAATCAACTTCAAAATCCTGCCTTTAATCTAAAGCTCTATTAATTCAAGCGGTTTCTTCACATTTGTAAAGAAAGAAAGACATTTGTTTCCTCTAGTGCTATGCCCTCGTTTTCACTTACAACTGTGTCAAAACACAGGTATTTCCTAATGCTATACCAATGCAATAGTTTCTTCACTTTTGAAATCTAAGTAAGATTTGTGTTTCATTTGCTACTGTGCATGTGTTTTCACTTACAATCACATTCAAACCCCTGGTTTTACCTAACACTTGGAATGCGGGAGGTGCTTCAAGTTTGAAAGGTACGTAACATACTTGTTTTCCTGGCTACTACGCACTTCCTTTCACTCAAATGTCAAAACCCTGCTTTTATCTAATGCTCTGCCCATGCAGAGGTTCTTCACTTTTGTAAAGTAAATAAGACACTTCTTTCCATTGCTGCTATACCCTTGTTTTCACTTAAACCAATGTCATAACCCCGCTTTTCCCCAACACTCTACCTATGCAGTAGTTCCTTCAATTTAGGAAACTAATTAAGGTTTGTTATTCATTTGCTGCTATGCATCTGTTTTTACTATCATTAGCCTTGAAAATACTGGTTTACCTAACACTCTGTGAATGCTGGAGGTACTTTATCTTTGAAAGGAAAGTGAGATACTTGTTTCCCTGACTGCTATGCACTTGCTTTCACTCACAATGTCATAACCCGGCTTTTACCTAATGTGTTGACAATGCAGAGGTTCTTAACTTTTGTAAAGTAAATAAGACACTTCTTTCCTTGGCTGCTATGCACGTCTTTTCATTTACAACAAATGTCAAAACACTGCTTTTTCTATGCCAATGTGCAGTTTCTTTGCTTTTGAAATCTAATTAAGATTCTTGTTTCTTTTGCTGCTAGGCACGTGTTTTGACTTACAATCAGCTCGGTGAATGTAGTGAGTACTTCAGGTCAGGGAACCAATAAAGAAACTTCTTTCTTTGGCTGCTTTGCACATGTTTTTACTTACAATGAACTTCAAGACACTGGTTTCATCTAACTCTCTGTTATTGTAGGATGTATTTCTAGTTTGAAAGTTCAGTAATATACTTGATAGTTTGGCTGCTGTTCTCTTGCTTTCTCTCACAATCAATGTGAAAACACTGATTTTCGTAATGCTTTGCCAATGCATTGGTTTCTTTTGCTTATCAAACTTAAGCAGGATTCTAATTTCATTGGCAGCTATGCAGTTCTTGGAGTTACAATCAACTTCAAAATCCTGGTTTTAACCTAACTCTGAATCCAGGAGGTTCTTCACGTTTGTAAGTAAGAAATATTCTTATTTCCTTTGGTGCTATGCCCATGTATTCACTTAAAGCCAAAGTCAAAACACTGTGTTTAAATAATGCTATGCCCAATGCAATAGTTTTTTCACTTTTGAAATCTAAGTAAGATTTGTGTTTCCTTTGCTGCTATGCATTTGTTTTCATTTACAATCACCATCAGAACATGGGTTTTACCTAACATTCTGTGAATGCAGGAGGTACTTCAATTTTGAAAGGTAAGTAAGATACTTGTTTCCCTTTCTGCTATGTACATGTATTCACTCACAATGTCAAACCCTGCTTTTACTTAATGCCTTGCCAATGAAGAGGTTCTTCACATTTGTAAAGTAAATAAGAGACTCCTTTCCTTGGCTCTTATGCCCTTGTTTTCACTTACAACCAATGTCCAAGCACTGCTTTTTCTATGCCAATGTTGCCGCTTCATCACTTTTGAAATCTAAGATTCGAGTTTCTTTTGCTGCTATGCATGTGTTTTCACTTATAATCAACTTCAAAGCACTGCTTCTTCCTAATGCTTGATTAATGGAGTCAGATCTTCAGTTTAGAGAACCAATAAGGAAACTTGTTTCATTGGCTGCTTTGCACGTGTTTTCACTTACATTCAACTTTCATACACTGGTTTGACCTAACTCTCTGTGAAAACAGTGGGTATGTCAATTTTGAAAGGTAAGATACTTGTTTGCTTTGATGTTATACACTTGCTTTCATTCCCAATCAATGTCAAAACACTGCTTTTACCTCATGTTATGCCAATGCAGTGGTTTCTCTAGTTTTCAAAACTAAGCAAGATACTCATTTTATTGGCTGCTATGCACTTGCTTGGAGTTATAATCACCTTCAAAACCCGGGCTTTAATCTAAATCTCTGTGAATCCAGGATCTTCTTCAAGTTTTTAAAGTAAGAAACATACTTGCTTCCTTGCCTGCTATGCCATTGTTTTCATTCACAAACAATGTCAAAATGACACTTTTACCTAACGCTATGCCAATGTAGTAGTTTCTTCACTTTGAAATCTAAGTAAGATTAGTGTTTCATTTGCTGCTATGCATGGGTTTTCACTTACAATCACCTTCAAATCTCTGTTTTTACCTAACAATCTGTGAATGCAGGAGATACTTCTAGTTTGAAAGGTAAGTAAGAAACTTGTTTCCCTGGCTGCTATGCAATTGCTTTCACTCAGAATGTCAAAACCTGGCTTTTACCTAATGCTCTGCCAATGCAGTAGTTCTTCAACTTTCTAAAGTAAATAAGATATTTCTTTCCTTTTCTGGTATGCACTTGTTTTCACATATAACCAATGTCAAAACACTGCCCTCTCTATGCAAATGCAGCAGTGTCTTCACTTTGCAATGTAAGGAATATTTTCTAGTTTATTTTGCTTCTATGCATGGGTTTTCACTTACAATGAACTTCAAAGCACTCTTTTTCCCTAATGCTCGCTGAATGCAGTCTGTTCTTCAGTTTAGAGAACCAATAAATAAACTTGTTTCATTGGCTGCTTTGCACAAGTTTTTACTTACGACCAATGTCAAAACACTGCTTTTTCTATGGCAATGTGGTAATTTCTTCAGTTTTGAAATCTAAGTACGATTTTAGTTTCTTTGGCTGTTATGCATGTGTTGTCACTTACAATCAAATTCAAAGCACTGCCTTTCCCTAATGCTCAGTGAATGCAGGAAGTACTTCTAGATGGAAAGGTAAGTAATATACTAGTTAGGTTGGCTGCTGTTCACTTGCTTTCACTTACAATCAAAACACTGTTTTTAACTAATGCTATGTCAATGCAGTGGTTTCTTCAGTTTTCAAAACTAAGTATGACACTCATTTCATTCCAGCTCTGCTATTCTTGGAATTACAATCAACTTCAAAATCCTAGTTTTAACCCAAAGCTCTGTGAATTCAGGAGGTTCTTTACATTTGTAACGTAAGAAACATACTAGTTTCCTTGGCTGCAATGACCTTGTTTTCATTTACCACCAATGTCAAAACACCGTTTTACCTAACACTATAGCAATGTAGATTACACTAATTGAAATCTAATTAGGTTTCAGTTTCATTTGCTGCTCTTCATATATTTTCACTTACCATCAGCTTCAAAACACTGGTTTTACCTAACAGTCTGTGAACACAGGCGATACTTCAATTTTGAAAGGTAAGTAAGATACTTGTTTCCTTTGCTACTAAGCACTTGCTTTCACTCACAATGTCAAAAACCTGCTTTTACCTAAAGCTATGCCAATGCAGAGGTTCTTCACTTTTGCAAAGTAAATAAGGTACTTATTTCTTTGTCTGTTATGTACTGTTATGTAGCTCTGTGGATTCAGGAGTTTCTTCACATTTTTAAAGCAGGAAAGTTGCTTGTTTTCTTGATTGTTATGCCCTTGTTTTCACTTTCCACCAGTGTGAAAACAACGTTTTTACCTAACACTATGCCAATGAGAGTACCTTCTTCATTTTTGAATCTAAGTAAGATTTGTGTTTTATTTGCTGTTATGCATATTGTTTCACTTACCTTGTTACCTTGATGTAACAGTTGGAGAATTTGATGTAATTATGAATTCCAAAAATATAATTGGATCATGCTTGTAAAGTAATCTGTTAATCTGGGCATGATTAAGTTATGATTAGGGCGTTGACTGGGCCATGTCAGTAAGGTGTTGAGCCCCAACCCTTGGTGGGTGGGGAATCATATATAAAAGGTATGGCAAGAACAGTTTTGAGCAGCAGTTTTTGAGCAGCAGTTTTGATGTTGAAGAAAAGGCCCCAGAAGAAGAGAAGTGAGCCGTTCACCTGACAGTCTACAGCTGACCTTGTGGAGGAACCAGAAGAGCTAAGCCCGGAGAGAAACACAGCCCGGGAAGAGAGAAACCCAAGAAGCCTGAACCCTGGCAAACGTCAGCAGCTGTCTTGCTCCAACACGTGGCAATGAACTTTGGTGAGAAGAAACTTAGCGCTTTATGGCCTGGTATCTGTGGACTTCTACCCCAAATAAATACCCTTTATAAAGACCAACCCATTTTTGGTATTTCACATTAGCACCCCTTTGGCTGACTAATACACTTGATAACACTTGTTTTACCTAACTCTCTGAGAATGCAGTAGGTACTTCATCTATGAAAGGTAAGTAAGATAATTTTTTCCTTGGCTGCTCTGCACGTGTTTTCACTCACAATGTCAGAAACCTGCTGTTACCTACTGCTCTGCCAATGCAGAGGTTCTTCCCTTTTGTAAAGTAAATAATATACCTCTTTCCTTGACTGCTATGTACTTCTTTTCACATACAACCAATGTCAAATCACTGTTTTTTCTATGCCAATGCTTCAGTGTCTTCACTTTTGAAATCTAAGTAAGTTTCTAGGTTCTTTGGCTGCTAACCATGTATTTTCACTTACAATCAACTTCAAAGCACTGCTTTTCTGAGTGTTCGGGAATGCAGTCAGTTCTTCAGTTTAGAAAACCAATAATGAAACTTGTTTCATTCTGTGCTTTGCAAGTGTTTCCACTTACAATCAACTTCAAAGCACTGCTTTTCCCTAATGCTCATTGAATGCAGTTGTTTTGTCAGTTTAGAGAACCAATAAAGAATCTTGTTTCACTGGCTCTTTTCACGTGTATTCACTTTCAATCAACTTCAAGACTCTGATTTCACCTAACTGTTTGTGAATGCAGGAGGTTCTCCAAGTATGAAAAGTAAGAAAGATGCTAGTTTTTTTGGCTGCTCTGCACTTGCTTTCACTCAGAATCAATATCAATACACTGCTTTTATCTTGAGCTATGCCAATGCAGTGGTTTCTTCAGTTTACAAAACTAAGCAGTATACTCATTTCATTGTCAGCTATGCCCTTGCTTGGAGTTACAGCTCCGCAGGCTTGCAGAGGCTCTTCTGTCTTCCATGGACCATACATGCTACATGGGCAAAATTGTCTCCAAGGACTCCTTGGCATCCATGTGCCTGTATAGGCTCCACAAGCTCCTCATTATCCAAAGGCTCCATGTGGCTGCACAGGTCCACAGAATCTAAGGCCCAACATGGGCTCCACAGACTCGACAAGCCTCCACATGATGATCCCCCTCCTCAGCCTCCACAGCATCCATAGGTTCCATAGGCCAACAAAACTTCCCTGTGCTCCATGGACACCAAATCCTCCAAGAGCTCAACAGAGGCTGTGGCACCATGAGCCTGCACAGGCTCCATGACCTCCATGACATATACAGGTTGTGCTGGCTCCACAGGCTCCATGCATTCAGTGGGCTCCCTGAGCTCCACTGGTTCCACAGCCTCCACATGTTCTACAGGCCTGCACAGTTGCCATAGGCCCCATGGGGTCTAGAGGACTTTACAGGATCCACAGGCTTCCATGGATTCCACAGGTTACCCAGGCCTACAGAGATACCATGGGCTCCACAGATTCCTTAGGCCTGCACAGTCTCCACAGACCTCCAAGGATTTCACAGCCACTACAGGCTCCATAAGCTCTATGGGTTCCAAAGGCCTCTATACTCTCACAAACTTCCCAGTGCCCTGTCTTTCATGGGGCAGCACAGGTTCCACAGGCCTCTTGGTCTCCATAGTCTCCATGGGTTCCTTGGTGTCCATGGTTTCCACAAACTCCACCACCTCCACTGACTACATGGGCTTCACAAGTTCCACAGGTTCCACTGGCTTACATAGCATCCACGAGCTCCATGGATTCCATGAGCTCCATGGGCTCTACATTCTTTTAAGCCTCCATGGGGTCCACCAGCTCCATCGTCTCCACAGAATCCACTGGCTCTAAGGCCTATACAGTCTCCACAGGCTCAACAGGCTCCAGGTCTCAACAGGTGTCCATGGGCTACATGCACTTAAGAGGCTCCACATTGTCTGTAGTGTCCTTGGGGTCCATATATCAACAGGCTCCATGGGCGCCATCCGCTCCATGAACTCCACAGGAAACAAACGCTTGTACAGGCTCCACAACCTCCCTGAGGCTGCACAGTCTACAAGGGCTCCACAAGCTTTCTGAACTTCACAGTCTTGATAGACTTCATGGACTCCATGGCCTCAACCATCTCCACAGGCTTGCACAGGCTCCACAGGCCTCCTTGAGCTCCATAGTCTCCATGCGCTCCTCGGCCTCCATGGCTTCCACAAAATCCACCAGATACACCGTTTTCATGGGCTTGCTAGTTTGCACAGGTTCACTGGCTTACACAGCATTCCTGAGCTGCATGGTCTCTAAGGGCTTCACGTGCTCCACAGTCTCTACAGTCCTTGACAATTCCATGACTTCCACAGCTACATAGGAGCCACAGAATTCACAGGCTCTAAGGCCTATACATGTTCCACAGGCCTTGATGGGCACCGCAGTCTCCACAGGCTCAACAGGTTCCATGGTCTCCACAGGTGTCAATGGGCTACATGCACTTAACAGGCTCAACATTCTCTGTAGTGTCCTTGGCTCCATACCTCAATAGGCTCCATGGGCCCCATGGGCTCAATGAGCTCCACAAGACCACAGGCCAGTACAGGCTCCATAAGCTCCCTGGGCCTGCACAGGCTTCAAGGGCTCCACAGGCTCTTTGAACTCCATGATTTTGTCAGACTCTATGGGATCCATGGCCTCAACCACCTCCACAGGTCTGCACAGACTACACAGGCCTCTACTGTTATATGGATCCCACAGGCTCCCCAGGTGTGCATAGGCTCCATAGGTTACACCAGCTCCACAGACTTCATGAGCTTCCACAGGCTCCAAATGCCCCACAGTCTCAACTGGCCTGCACAGCCCCCACAGTCTGCATGGAAACTATGGTCTCCACAGATGGCACATGCTCCACAGGTGTCAATAGACTTTAGGGACCTTCATAGGCTCCACAGGCCTCCATGGTCTGCACAGATTCCACAGGCTCCATGGGCATCACGTGTTCTACCGGCTAAATGATCATGGAAAGACTCCACAAGCTCCATAGACTCCACAGGCTCCCTGGGCTCCATGTACTCCACAGGTCCATGGGTATGTACAGACTCCACAGGCGCCACAGACTCCACATGCTCTACAGGCTCCACAGGATCAATGTGCTCCACAGGCTTCATGGTCCCGCCCAGGCATCACTGTCTCCAAGGTTTTCAAAGGCTAAAAAACTCCATGGGTTTGCAGAGGCACAACAGGCTTCCAGGGACAAGGCATGCTCCAAGGTCTCCATGAAATCAAAAACCTCCATGGCATTTCTGTGACTTCGCAGTCACCAGAGGCTCCCCAGTCTCCACAGGGCCCATGAGCCTACAGAGTCCTCACAGCCTCCATGGCCCAAAATGGGCTCCACAGGCCCACAGGCCTCCACATGATCTTCAGCGTCTTCAGACTCTACAGCCACCACAGGCTTCATCGGCCTACATAACCTCCACGGGATCCACCGTCCTCCAAGGTTTCATCAGGCTCTGTGAGCTCCATGAACCTATACAGGCTCCATAGCCTCCATGAGATACACAGGTTCTGCAGCTTCCACATATTCCATGGGTTCCATGGGCTCAATGAGCTCCCGTGGCTCGAAAAGCTCCACCAGTTCTGCATACCTGCACAGTTGCCATTGGCTCCATGGGATTTATAGGGCTTTGCAGACTCCACAGTCCTCCATGGGCTCCAGAGGCTCCCCAGACCCACAGCTGTACCATGGACTTCACCGGGTCTTCAGGCATGAACAGGCTCCACAGGCCTCCACAGGTTTCACAACTTCCATGGGCTCCATCAGCACCAGGGGTTCCACAGGCCTCTATATTCTCACAGATTTGACAGTCTCCTTGTCCTTAACAGGATTGCACAGTCTCCACAAGCCTCATTTGGCTCCATACTCTCCATGAGTTCTTCGGTCTCCATGGCTCCCACAAACTCCACCACCTCCACTGATTATATGGGCTTCACAAGTTCCACAAGTTCCACTGGCCTACACAACATTCACAAGCTCCGTGGGCTCCATGAGCTCCACGGGCTCCATGGGATCCACAGGTGTCAGTGGGCTACATGCACTTAGCATGCTCCACATTCTCTGTAGTGTATTGGGCTCCTTACTGCAACAGGCTCCATGGGCCCCATGGGCTCAATGAGCTCAACATGATCCATAGGCCTGTACAAGCTCCACAAGCTCCCTGGGCCTGCACAGCCATTAAGGGCTCCATGGCCTTTGTTACCTCCACAGTCTTAACAGACTTCATGGGCTCCATGAACACAACCACTTCCACAGGCCTGTAAAGGCTCCACAGATGTCTACAGTTTCCTCAGGCTCCACAGCTCCCAGGTCTGCATAGGCTCCATGGGTTACACAAGTTACACAGGCTTCACAGGCCTCCACAGGCTTCAAAGGCCCCACGGGCTTCACTGGTCTACACAGCTTCCACAGTCACCATGCTATCTATGGTCTCCATGGGCTCCATGGGCTCCACAGGCTCCATGGGAATGCACAGGCTCCACAGTCTCCACTAACTCCACAAGCCATACAGGCTCCACAGGCTCCATGGACCAGCACATGGTGCATGGTCTCCATTGGCTTTAATGTCTAAACAAGCTCCATGTGCATGCAGAGGCATCACAGGCCTCCAAGGCCAATGCATGCTCCATGTGCTTGGTGACTACCAAGGATTCCACGGAATTTATGTGGCTTCACAGTCTCCACAGGCTCCCTAGTTTCCACAGGTTCCTTGAGCCTGCACAGGCCTCACAGGCTCCATGACACAAAATGGTTTCCACAGACTCCACAGGCCTCCACATTATCCTCAGCTTCTTCAGACTCTACAGGCTACACAGGCTTCATGGGCCTTCATAATCTTAATGGGCTCCATGGGATCCACATTCCTCAATGGTTTCAACAGGCTCTGCCAGGTCCATGAGCCTGCACAGGTTCTACACCTCCATGATATATACAGGCTCTAGAGGCTCCAAAGACTCCATGGGTTCCATGGGCTCCATGAGCTCCAGTGGCTCCACAGTCTCCACATGTTCTGCTTGTCTGCTCAGTTGTAGATGGCTCCATGGGGTCTATAGGTCTCTACAGGCTCCATAGGCTGTATGGCCTCCACAGGCTACACGTGCTCCACAGGCTCCATGTGCATACCTAGGCTCCACAGGCTCCACTGACTCCATAAGCTCTACAGACTTCACAGACTCCATGTGCTCCATAAGCTCTGTTGGCTTGCAAAGCCTGTGTGGTCTTCAAGGGCATCACAGGCTCAACAGGCTCCATGGGCGTGCATAGGCTCCACAAGCCTCCAGGGGCAATGCATGCTCCATGGGCCCCATGACCTTCAATGACTCCATGACAGACATGTGGCTTCACAATCTCCAGACGCTCCCCAATCTCCACAGTCTCCATGAGACTGCACAGACCTCACAGGCTCCATAGCCCAGAATGGTCTCCATGGACTCCACAGGCTTCCAAATGATACTCAGCTAATTCAGGCTCAACAGCCTCCACAGTTTTCATGGGCCTATATAACCTTCATGGGATCCATGGGATCCACATACCTCCATGGCCTCAAAAGGCTCTGCCAGCACCATGAGCGAGTAGAGGATCCATGGCTTCCATAAAATATACAGGTTCTGCAAGTTCCACAGTCTCCATGGTTTCCATAGGCTCCATGAGCTCCAGAGGCTCCACAGGATACACAGGTTCTGCAGGCCTGCACAGTTACCATAGGCTCCATGGATTCTATAGGCCTTTAATGGCCCCACAGCCCTACCATGGGATTCAGAGTCCTGCTCAGGAACCATGGTCTCCACAAGGTCCTTAGACCTGCACAGCCTCCACACGCTTCCACGGATTTCACAGCCTCCATGGGTTCTATCCACTCCATGGATTCCAAAGGCCTCTATATTCTAACAGAATTCACTGTCTCCCTGTCCTTCACAGGACTGCACAGACTCCACGGGCCTTCTTGGGATCCATAGTCAACATGGTTCCTGGGTCTCTGTGGCTTGCATAAACTCCACCAGATCCATGGACCCCATGGCTTAACCAGTTGCACAGGTTCCACTGGCCTACACAGCATCCATGAACTCCACGGGCTCTATGGGCTCCATGGCTCCTTGGGCTTCATAGGTGTCAAAGGGCTACATGTCCTCAAAAGAATCCACAGTCTCTGTCATGACTTTGGACTCCATATCTCAACAGGCTCCATGGTCCCCAAGGGAACAATAAGCTCCACAGCATCCACAGGCCAGTACAGGCTCCACAAGCTCCCTGGGCCTGTAGAGGCTACAAGGGCTCCCCGGGCTTTGTGAACTCCATGGTCTTGACAGACTTCATGAGCTCAATAGCCTCAACCACCTCCAAAGGCCTGCACAGGATCCACAGGTCACTAGAGACTCCATTAGTTCCATGGGCTCTTCAGGTCTGCATAAGCTCCATTGGTTACACAGGCTCCACAGGCTTCATGGGCCTCCACAGGCTACAAAGTCCCCACAGCTCCACTGGCCTTCACAGCCTCCACAGTCTCCATGGAATGTATGGTCTCCATGGGCAGCACATGCTCCACAGTTGTGAATGGTCTATAGAAGACTGCATA
This sequence comes from Tolypeutes matacus, assembly GCA_026826555.1. Taxonomy (NCBI): domain Eukaryota; kingdom Metazoa; phylum Chordata; class Mammalia; order Cingulata; family Chlamyphoridae; genus Tolypeutes; species Tolypeutes matacus. Next base: position 1,614,900 of record JAKSZT010000496.1, read on the forward strand.
GGTTCCACAGGCCTCCACAGTCTGCATGGACTCCACAGGCTCCATGGGCTCCACTTGTTACACAGGCTCCATTGGTATGCACAGGCTCCACAGGCTTCACTGACTCCACAGTCTCTACAGGTTCCACAGTCTCCACGTGCTTCACATTCTCCATGGAATCACAGAGGCTGCTTGTGTTCAAGGGCTTCAAAGGCTAAACAGGCTCCATGGGCATGCAGAGACTCCATAGGCCTCCAGTGGCAATTCATGCCCATGGGCTCCATGACCCCCAAGGCCTCCATGGCATTTATGTGGCTTCACAGTCTCCAGTGGCTCCTCAGTCTCCATAGGCTCCATGGCCCAAAATATTCTCCATAGACTCCACAATTCTCCACATGGTCCTCAGCTTTTTCAGACTCTACAGCCTTCATAGTCTTCATGGGCCTATGTATCCTCGATAGGCTTCACGAGATTTACATGCATAAATGGCCTCTATAGGCTCTGCTAGCACCATGAGCCTACACAAATTCTATGACCTCCATGAGCTTTACAGGCTCTGCAGGATCCACAGGCTCCATTGTTCCGTGGGCTCCATGAGCTCCAGTGGCTCCACAAGCTCCACATGTTCTGCAGGCCTGCACAGTTGCCCTAGGACAGGGTCTATAGGCCTGTACAAGCTCCACAGGCTTCCATGGGCTCCATAGTCTCCATGGGATCCTCAGGCTACATGGCATTCACAGAAACCACAAGCTCCATAGACTCCATGTGCTTCCTAGGTTTCATAGGTTTCACTGGCCCACACAGCATCCATGAGCTACATGGGCTTCCTGGGCTCCACCGACCCCATGGACTCTACATTCCTTTACAACTCCATGGGCTCAACAAGCTCCATCGTCTCCATAGAATCCAAAGTCACTAAGGCCTGTACAGGCTCTAAATGCCTCAATGTGTGCTGCAGTCTTCACAGGCTCAACAGGCTCCATGGTCTCCACAGGTGTCAATGGGCTACATTCACTTAACAGGCTCCACATTCTCTGTTGTGTCCTTTGGCTCCATAACTCAACAGATTCCATAGGCCCCATGGGCTCCACAAAATCCACAGGATCCACAGACCTGTACAGGCTCCACAAGCTCCCTGGGCCTGCACAGGCTTCAAGGGCTCCACGGGCTTTGTGAACTCCATGGCCTTTACAAAGTGCATGGGGTCCATGTCCTCAACCGCCTCCAAAGACCTGCACACGCTTCACAAGCATCTATCATCACCATGGGTTCCACAGGCTCCCCAGGTCTGCATAGGCTCCATGGGTTACACAAGTTCCACATGCTTCATGGGCCTCCATATGCTCCAAAGGACCCACAGACTCCACTAGCCTCCACAGCCTCCATAGTCTCCATGGAATCTATGGTCTCCACAAGGAGCACTTGCTCCACAGGTGTCAATGGCTTCTAGGGGCCTGCATATTCTCTATAGGTCTCCACGATCTGCATGGTTTCCACAGGCTCCATCACTTCCCCGTGCTCCAAAGTCTCCATGGCTATGCACAGGCTCCAAAGGCTCCACAGACTCCACAGGCTCCATGGGCTCCATGTGCTCCAGAGGATCCATAGGATCCACCTGCTCCACAGGCTCCATGGATATGCACAGACTCCTCAGACTACATGAGCTCCACAAGCTCCCTGGGCCCACAGAGGCTGCATGGCTTCCAAGTGATTCAAAGGCTAAACAAACCCTATGGGCTTGCAGAGGCTCCACAGGACCCCAGGGTCAATGCATGCTCCATGGCCTCCATGACTTCCAAGGTCTACATGGCATTAATGTGGCTTCACAGTCTCCAGTGACTCCCAAGTCTCCACAGGCTCCATGAGCCTGCACAGTCCTCACAGGCTCCACGGCCGAAAATGTACTCCACAGATGCCACAGGCTTCCACATGATCCTCACCTTTTCTGACTCTACAGCCTCCACATGCTTCATGCCCTTACATAACATCCTTGGGCTCCACAGAATCCACAATCCTCCATGGCCTCAACATGCTCTGCCAACACCATGAGCCTGCATAGGCTCCATTGCTTTCATGTGATATACAGGCTCTGAAGGATCCACAGTCTCGATGGGTTTCAAGGACTCTGGGTATTCTAGTGCCTCCACAGGAGCCACATATTATACAGGCCTGCACAGTTGCCGTAGGCTCCATGGGGTCTATAGGCTCTACATGTTCCACAGTTTCCATGGGCTCCCCAGGTCTCAAGAGTCTCCATGGGCACCACATACACCACAGGTCTGCATAGGATCCATGGGTTAAAAGGCTCCACATGCTTCATGGCCCTCCACAGACTCCAAAGGCCCCACAGACACCACTGACATTCACAGCCTCCACTGTGTCCATGGTATCTATGGTCTCCACAGGCAGCACATGCTCTACAGGTATCAATGGCCCCTAGAGGCCTGCAAAGACAACACAAACATCCATGGGCTGCAGGGTCTCCACAGGCTCCATGGGCTCCACGAGCCCCACAGGCTATGTGGGTATGCACAGGCTCCATAGTGTCCATGGACCCCACAGGCTACATGGGCTCCACATACTCCACAGACTCCTTGGGTATGCACAGTCTCCACAGACTCCACTGACTCCACAAGCCCTACAGGCTCCCCAGACCCCACGTGCTCCACAGGCTCCATGGGCCTGCCTAGGCTGCATGGACTCCAATGGCTTCAAAGTCTCACCAGTCTCCATGGGCATGCAGGAAACTCCACAGGCTTCCAGAGAAATGCATGCTCACTGGGCTGCACGGTCTCCAAGGACTCCATGGCAACCATGTAGCTTCACAGTCCCCAGAGGCTCCCCAATCTCCACAGGCTTCATGAGCCTGCACAGGCCTCACAGGCTCAATAGCCCAAAATAGGCCCCAGAGATTCCACAGGCTTCCACATGATCCACACCTTCTACAGAATCTACAGCCTCCACAGGATTCATGGGCCTACATAATCTCCATAGGCTCCATGGGATCTGCATTCCTCCATGGCCTCAACTGTTTCTCCCAGCCCCATGAGCCTGCAAAGTCTCCATGGCCTCCATGAGATATACAGGCTCTGAAGGCTCCACAGTCTCTAGGGGTTCCTTGGGCTCCATGAGCTCCAATACCTTCTCAGACTCCACATGTTCCACAAGCCTTCACATTTTATATAGTCTCCTGAGGTCTATAGGCCTTTAGAGGCTCTACAGGCCTCCATGGGCTCCACAGGTTCCCAAAACATGCAGAGGTAAAATGGGCTCAACAGTGTCCTCAGGCCTGCAGAGGCTCTTCAGCCTTCTACGAGTTTCACAGCCTCCATGGGTTCTACAGGCCTCCATATTCTCACAGACATCACAGACTTCATATCCTTCATTGTAGTGTCCTTGGGCTCCACACCTCAATAGGCTCCATGGGCCCATGGACTTGACAGACTCCACAGGATCCAAAGGACTTTACAGGTTCCAGAATCTCCCTGGGATTTCACAAGCTGCAAGGGATGCACAGGCTTTGTGAACTCCATTGTATTTACTGACTTCATGGTCTCCATGGCCTCAACCACATCTACAGGCATACACAGGCCCACAGGCCTCTATATTCTCAAAGTGCTCCACAGGTCTGCAGGCCACACAGACTCCACTAGCATACACAGCCTCCACAGTCTCCGTGGAACCAATGTTCTCAAGAGGCAGTATATGTTCCACAGGTGTCAATGGCCTCTAAGGGCCTGTATAGGCTCCACTGTACTCCATGGTCAGCACTGTTTTGACACTGTGAGTGAATGCAAGTGTATAGCAGTCAAACAAACAAGTATCTTACTTACATTTCAAAGCAGAAGTATCTCTTGCATTCACATTGTGTTAGGTAATGCCAGTGTTTTGAACATAATTGTAAATGAAAACACACACATAGCAGCAAATAAAATACAAATTTAACATAGATTTCAAAAGTGAAGAAACCACTGCATTGGAAAAGTATTAGGTAATAGCAGTGTTTTTACATAGATTGTGAGTGAAAGCAAGTGCATTGCAGGAAAACAAACTATCTTACGTATCAAAGTTGACGTGCCTTCTGCCTTCAAAGGAGGTTAGGTGAAACCAGTGTTTTGAAGATAATTGTAAGTGAAAAAACATGCACAGTAGCAAATAAAAGACAAATCTTATTGAGATTTATAAAGTAAAGAAACTACGGCATTGTGTAGCATTAGGAAAATGCAGTATGTTGGCACAATGAGTGAAAGCAAGTGCATAACAGCCAAACAAACAAGTATCTTACTGATTTTTCAAACTTGAAACACCTCCTGCATTCACAGAAAGTTTGATGAAACCAGTGTCTTGAAGTTGATTTTAAGTGAAAAGAAGGGCAAAGCAGCCAATGAAACAAGATTCATTCTTGGTTTCCTAAACTGAAGAATTGACTGCATTTACCCAACATTAGGGAAAAGCAGTGCTTTGAAGTTGATTGTAAGTGAAAACATGGGCATAGAAGCAAAAGAAAGAAACTTGCTTAGATTTCCAAAGTGAAGAAACTGCAACATTCACATTGAAAAAGTAGGGTTTTGATAGTGTGAGTGAAAGCAAGTGTATAGCAGCCACACAGACAAGTATCTTACTTAACTTTAAAACTTGAATTACCTCCTGCATTCACAGAATGTTAGCTTAAACTAGTGTTTTGAAGATGATTTTAAGTGAAAACTCATACACAGCATCAAATAGAACACAAAACTTACCTAGATTTGAAAAGGGAAGAAAATACTGCATTGGCATACCATTAGGTAAAAGCAGTGTTTTTCATTGATTGTGAGTGAAAGCAAGTGCCTAACAGGAAAATAAACAAGTATCTTCCTTATGTTTCAAAGTTGAAATTTATCCTGCATTCACAGCACGTAATGTAAAACCACTGTTTTGAGGATGATTTTAAGTGAAAACACATGCATAGCAGCAAACAAAACACAAATCCTACTTAAATTTGAAAAGTGAAGAAACTACTGCATTGGATAGCATTAGGTAAAAGCAGAGTTTTTACATTGATTGTGAGTGAAAGCAAGTGCATAGCAGGAAAACAAACTATCTTACTTACAAATCAAAGTTGACCTTCTTCCTGCCTTCACTGCAGGTTAGGTAAAACCAGTGTATTGAAGATAATTGTAAGTGAAAACACATGCACAGCAGCAAATAAAACACAAATCTTATTAATATTTGTAAAGTAAAGAACCTGCTGCATTGGCATAGCTTTAGGAAAAATCAGTGTGTTGGCATAGTCTGTGAAAGCAAGTGCATAGCAGCCAAACAAGCAGGTATATACTTACCTTTCATAGTTGAAGTATGTCCTGCATTCACAGAGAGTTAGGTGAAACCAGTGTCTTGAAGTTGATTTTAAGTGAAAACAAGGGCAAAGCAGCCAATGAAACAAGTTTATTTCTTGGTTTCCTAAACTGAAGAATTGACTGCATTCACACAGCATTAGGGAAAAGTACTGTTTTGAAGTAGATTGTAAGTGAAAACATGTGCATAGCAGCAAAAGAAAGAAACTTACTTAGATTTCCAAAGTGAAGAAACTGCAGCATTCGCATTGTAAAAGCAGGCTTTTGACATTGTGAGTGAAAGCAAGTGCATAGCAGCGAAACATACAAGTATCTTATGTAACTTTCATAGTTGAATTACTTCCTGAAAACACACAGTGTTAGCTAAAAGCAGTGTTTTGAAGATGATTTTAAGTGAAAACACATGCATAGCAGTAAAAGAAACACAAATATTCCTTATATTTGTAAATGAAGAAACTACAGCTTTGCATACCATTAGGTAAAAGTTTAGTTTCTACTTTGATTATTAGTGAAACAAGGGAAGATCTGTGAAACAAACAAGTATCTTACTTACATTTCAAGATGAATTACCTCCTGCATTCACAGTGTGTTATGTAAATCCAGTGTATTGAATATAATTTTAAGTGAAAACATATGCATAGCAGCAAATAAAACACAAAACATAGATTCATAAAGTAAAGAAACTATTGCATTGGCATATCATTAGGAAAAAGCAGTGTGTTGGCACACTGAGTTTAACAAGTTAATATTAGCCAACATACAAGTATCTTACTTACCTTTCAAACTTCAAGTACCTCCTGCATTCACAGAGTTTGGTGAAACCAGTGTATTGAAGTTTATTTTAAATGAAAATATGTGCAAAGCAGCCAATGAAACAAGTTTATTTCTTAGTTTCATAAACTGAAGAATTTGACTGCATTCACAGAGCATTAGGGAAAAACAGTGCTTTGAAGTTGATTGTAAGTATAAACAGGTGCATAGCAGCACAAGAAAGAAACTTACTTAGATTCCCAAAGTGGAAAACTGCAGAATTCACCTTGTAAAAGCAGGGTTTTGGCATTGTGAGTGAAAGCAAGTGTATAGCAGCCAAACAAACAAGTATCTTAATTATATTTCAAAGCGGAAGTTCCTCCTGTATTCACCACGTGTTAGGTAAAACCAGTGTTTTGAACATAATTGTAAGTGAAAACACATGCATAGCAGCTAACAAAATACAAATTTTACTTAGATTTTAAAATGGAGAAACTGCTGCATTGGCATAGCATTAGGTAAAAGCAGTGTTTTAACATTGTGAGAGAAAGCAAGTGCATAGGAGGAAAACAAACAAGTATCTTACTTACATTTTAAAACAAAAGTACCTCCTGCATTCACAGCATCTTAGGTAAAACCAGTGTTTTGAACATAATTGTAAGTGAAATAACAAGCATAGCAGCAAATAAAACACTAATATTATTGAGATTTGTAAAGTAAAGAAACTACTGCATTGGCGTAGAATTAGGTAAACCAGTGTGTTGGCATAGTGAGTGAAAGCAAGTGCATAACAACCAAAGAAACAAGTATCTTACTGACCTTTCAAAGTTGAAGTATCTCCTGCATTCACAGAAAGTTAAGTGAAACCAGTGTTTTGAAGTTGATTTTAAGTGAAAACATGTGCAAAGTAGCCAGTGAAACAAGTTTCTTTACTGGTTTTCTCAACTGAAGAATTGACTGCATTAACCCCGCGTTAGGGAAAAGCAGTGTGTTGAAGTTGATTGTAAGTGAAAACAAGTGCATAGCAGCAAAGAAACTTACTTTGATTTCCAAAGTGAATAAACTGCAGCATTGGCATAGTAAAAGCAGGATTTGGACATTGTGAGTAAAAGCAAGTGTATAGCAGCCAAACCAATAAATTTCTTACCTAACTTTCAAACATGAATTACCTCCTGCATTCACAGAGGGCTAGATAAAACCAGTGTTTTGAAGATGATTTTAAGTGAAAACACATGCATAGCAGCAAACCAAACACAAATCCTACTTAAATTTGAAAAGTGAAGACACCACTTCCTTGGCATAGCATTAGGTAAAAGCAGAGTTTTTACATTGATTGTGAGTGAAAGCAAGTGCATTGCAGGAAAACAAACTATCTTACTTACATATCAAAGTTGAACTTCCTCCTGCCTTCACTGCAGGTTAGGTAAAACCAGTGTTTTGAAGATAATTGTAAGTGAAAACACATGCACAGCAGCAAATAAAACTCAAATCTTATTAATATTTGTAAAGTAAAGAACCTGCTGCATTGGTGTAGCATTAGGATAAAGCAGTGTGTTGGCATAGTGTGTTAAAGCAAGTGCATAGCAGCCAAACAAGCAGGTATTTACTTACCTTTCAAACTTGAAGTACGTCCTGCATTCACAGAGAGTTAGGTGAATCCAGTGTCTTGAAGTTGATTTTAAGTGAAAAAAAGGGCAAAGCAGCCAATGAAACAAGTTTATTTCTTGGTTTTCTAAACTGAAGAATTGACTGCATTCACAAAGCATTAGGGAAAAGTACTGTTTTGAAGTAGATTGTAAGTGAAAACACGTGCATAGCAGCAGTAGAAAGAAACTTACTTAGATTTCCAAAGTGAAGAAACTGCAGCATTTATATTGTAAAACCAGGGTTTTGACATTGTGAGTGAAAGCAAGTGTATAGCAGCCAAACAAACAAGTTTCTAATTTAACTAACAAACTTGAATTACTTCCTGCATTCACAGTGTATTAGGTAAAACCAGTGTTTTGAAGATAATTGTAAGTGAAAAAACATGCATATCAGCGAATAAAACACAAATCATATTGAAATTTATAAAGTAAATAAACTATGGCATTGGTGTAGCCTTAGGAAAATGCAGTGTGTTGGCACAATGAGTGAAAGCAATTGCATAACAGCCAAACAAACAAGTATCTTACTTACCTTTCAAACTTGAAGCACCTCCTGCATTCTCAGAGAGTTAGGTGAAACCAGTGTCTTGAAGTTGATTTTATTTGAAAACCCATGCAAAACAGTCAATGAAACAAGTTTCTTTCTTGGTTTTCTAAACTAAAAAAATTACTGCATTCAACCACCATTAGGGAAAAGCAGTGTTTTGAAGTTTATTGTAAGTGCAAACACGTGCATGGTATCAAAAGAAAGAACTTAATTATGTTTCCAAAGTAAAGAAAGTGCAGCAATGGCATAGTAAATGTAGCATTTTGACATTGTGGATGAAAGCAATTGTATAGCAGCAAAACAGTCAAATATCTTACTTGACAATCAGACTTGAATTACCTCCTGTATTCAGAGCATGTTAGGTAAAATGAGTGTTTTGAACTTGATTTTAAGTGAAAACTTAGGCATAGCAGCAAACAGAACAAAAATGTTACTTACATTTGAAAAGTGGGAAAATACTGCTTTGGCATAGCATTAGGTAAAAGTGGTGTTTTTACATTGATTGTGAGTGAAAGAAAGTGCACAGCAGCCAAACAAACAAGTATCTTACTTAGGTTTCAAACCTGAAATACCTCCTGCGTTCACAGCATGATAGGTAAACTAGTGTTTTGAAAATAATTGTAGGGGAAAACACATGCATAGCAGCAAATAAAACACAAATCTTACTGAGATTTGTAAAGTAAAGAAACTACTGCACTGGAGTAGCATATGGAAAAGGCAGTATGTTGGCACAGAGTGTGAAAGCAAGTGCATAGCTGCCAAATAACAAGTATCTTACTTACCCTTCAAAGTTCAAGTATCTCCTTCATTCACAGAGTGCTAGATAAATACAGTGCTCTGAAGGTGATTGTAAGTGAAAACACATGCCTAGCAGAAAATGAATCACAAATCTTATTTAGATTAGTAAAGTGAAGAAATCTCTGCATTGGCTTAGCATTGTTTTGACATTGTGAGGTAAAGCAAGTGCATAGCAACCAAACAAACAAGTAACTTACTTACCTTTCAAACTTGAAGTACATCCTACACTCAGACAGTTATGTGAAAATAGTGTCTTGAAGTTTATTGTAAGTGGCAACACGGGCAAATCAGCCAATGAAAGAAGTTTCTTTATTGTTTTTCTAAACCAAAAGACAGACTCCATCACCCAGCATTAGGTAAAAGCAGTGTTTTTCATTGATTGCAAGTGAAAGCAAGTGCAAAACAGCCAAACAAACAAGTATCTTCCATAGGTTTCAAAGTTGAAGTACCTAATGCATTCACAGCATGTTACGTAAAACCAGTGTTTTGAAGAAAATTGTAAGGAAAAACACGTGCATAGCAGCAAATAAAACACAAATCCTGCTGAGATTTGTAAAGTAAAGAAACTACTAATTGGCATAGTATTTGGAAAATGCAGTGTGCTGGCATAGAGTGAAAGCAAGTGCATAGCAGCCAAACAAACAAGTAACTTAAATACCTTGCAAACTTGAAATAACTCCTGAATTCATAGAGATTTGGTGAAACCAGTTTTTTGAAGTCGATATTAAGAGAAAACACTTGCAAAGCAACCAATGAAACACGTTTATTTCTTGGTTTTCTAAACGGAAGAATTGACTGCATTCACCCAGAGTTAGGGAAAAGCAGTGTTTTGATGTTGAATGTAAGTGAAAACATGTGCATAGCAGCAAAGCAAGAAACTTACTTAGATTTCCAAAGTGAAGAAACTGCAGCATTGGATTAGGAAAATCAGGGTTTTGACATTGTGACTGAAAGCAAGTGTATAGCAGCCAAACAAACAAGTATCTTAATTACCTTTCAAAGTAGAAGTTCTTCCTGTATTCAAAGGGGGTTAGGTAAAACCAGTGTTTTGAACATAATTGTAAGTGAAAACAAATGCATAGCAGCAAACAAAATACAAATTTTACTTAGATTTCAAAATGAAGAAACTGCTGCATTGGCATAGCATTAGGTAAAAGCAGTGGTTTTACATTGAGAGTGAAAGCAAGTGCATAGGAGATAAAGAAACAAGTATCTTACTTACATTTTAAACAAAAGTATCTCCTGCATTCACAGCATCTTAGGTAAAACCAGTGTTTTGAACATAATTGTAAGTGAAATAACATGCATAGCAGCAAATAAAACACTAATGTTATTGAGAGTTGTAAAGTAAAGAAACTACTGTATTGGCATAGCATTAGGTAAACCAGTTTGTTGGCATAATGAGTGAAAGCAAGTGCATAGCAACCAAAGAAACAAGTATCTTACTGACCTTTCAAAGTTGAAGTATCTCCTGCATTCACAGAAAGTTAAGTGAAACCAGTGTTTTGAAGTTGATTTTAAGTGAAAACATGTGCAAAGTAGCCAGTGAAACAAGTTTCTTTACTGGTTTTCTCAACTGAAGAATTGACTGCATTAACCCCGCGTTAGGGAAAAGCAGTGTGTTGAAGTTGATTGTAAGTGAAAACATGTGTATAGCAGCAAAGAAACTTACTTAGATTACCAAAGTGAATAAACTGCAGCATTGGCATAGTAAAAGCAGGGTTTGGACATTGTGAGTGAAAGCAAGTGTATAGCAGCCATACCAATAAGTATCTTACCTAACTTTCAAACTTGAATTACCTCCTGCATTCACAGAGTGTTAGATAAAACCAGTGTTTTGAAGATGATTTTAAGTGAAAACACATGCATAGCAACAAACCAAATCCTACTTAAATTTGAAAAGTAAAGAAACTACTGCATTGGCATAGCTTTAGGTAAAAGCAGAGATTTACATTGATTGTTTGTGAAAGCAACTGCATATCAGGAAAACAAACTATCTTACTTACATATCAAAGTTAACATTCCTCCTTCCTTCCCTGCAGTTTAGGTAAAACCAGTGTTTTGAAGATAATTGTACGTGAAAACCCATGCACTGCAGCAAATAAAACACAAATCTTATTTATATTTGTAAAGTAAAGAACCTGATGCTTTGGCATAGCATTAGTAAAACGCAGTGTGTTGGCATAGTGTGTGAAAGCAAGTGCATAGCAGCCAAAAGCAGGTATTTACTTACCTTTCAAATTTGAACTACCTCCCACATTCACAGAGAGTTAGGTGAAACCAGTGTTTTGAAGATGATTTTAAGTGAAAACATGTGCAAAGCAACAAACAAAATACAATGTTATTTAGATTTGAAAAGTGAAGAAACTACTGCATAAGTGTACCATTAGGAGAAAGCAGCGTGTTGGCATAGTGAATGAAAGGAAGTACATAGGAGACAAACAAACAAGTTTCTTACTTAGCTTTCAAACTTGATGTTCCTCCTGCATTTTCAGAGAGTTAGGTGAAACCAGTGTCTTGAAGCTCATTTTAAGTGAAAACACGCACATAGCAGCAAAAGAAAGAAATTTACTTAGAATTCCAAAGTGAAGAAAATGCAGCATTGGCATAGTAAAAGCAGGGTTTGGACATTGTGAATGAAAGCAAGTATATAGCAGCCACACGATCAAGTATCTTTCTTAACTTTCAAACGTGAATTACTCCCTCCATCAACAAATCCTTAGGTAAAACCAGTGTTTTGAAGATGATTTTAAGTGAAAACACATGCATAGCAGCAAACAGAACACAAATCCTACTTATATTTGATAAGTGAAAAAACTAATGCTTTGGCCTAGCATTAAGTTAAAGCACTGCTTTTACATTGATTGTGAGTGAAAGCAAGTGCATAGCAGGCAAACAAACAAGTAAATTACATACGTTTCAAAGTTGAAGTACCTCCTGCCTTCACAGCATGTTAGGTAAAACAGGGTTTTAATGATAATTGTAAGTGAAAACACAGGCATACCAGGAAATAAAATACAAATCTTATTTATATTTGTAAAGCAAAGAAACTACTGCATTGGCTTATTTTTAAGAATAAACAGTGTGTTGTCATACTGAGTGAAAGCAAGTGTATAGCAGCCAAACAAAGAAGTATTTTACTTATCTTTCAAACTTGAAGTACTACTTGCATTCACAGAGTTGGGTGAAAGCAGTGTTTTGAAGTTGATTGTAAGAGAAAACATGGGCAAAGCAGCCAATGAAACAAGTTTCTTCATTGGTTTTCTAATCCAAAGAACTGGCTGACTTCACCCAGCATTAGGGAAATGCAGTGTTTTGAAGTTGGTTTAAGTAAAAAAAACCGTGAATATGAGCAAAACAAAGAAACTTACTTAGATTTCCAAAGTGAAGTAACTGCAGCATTGGCATAGTAAAAGCAGGGTTTTGTCCTTGTGAGTGAAAGCAATTGTATAGCAGCCAAGGAAATAAGTAACTTACTTAATTTTCAAAGGTTAAATACCATCTGCCTTCACATAGTGTTAGGTAAAACCAGTGTTTTGAAGATGATTTTTAATGAAAACACATGTATAGCAGCAAAGGAAAGAAATTTACTTAGATTTCCAAAGTGGGAAACTGCAGAATTCACCTTGTAAAAGCAGGATTTTGACATTGTGAGTGAAAGCAAGTGTATAGCAGCCAAACAAACAAGTATCTTAATTACATTTCAAAGTGGAAGTTCCTCCTGTATTCACAGCATGTTGGGTAAAACCAGTGTTTTGAAGATGATTTTTATTGAATACACATGCATAGCAGCAAACAAAACAGGAATCTTACTTTGATTTGAAAAGTGAAGAAACTACTGGACTGGCATAGAATTAGGTAAAAGCAGTGTTTTTACATTGATTGTGAATGATAACAAGTGCAGAGAAGACAAACAAACAAGTATCTTACTTATGTTTCAAAGTTGAAGTACATCCTGCATTCACAGAGTGTTAGGTAAACCAGTGTTTTGAAGATGATTTTAAGTGAAAACACATGCATAGCAGCAAACAAAACCAAATGTTAGATTTGAAAATTTAAGAAAGATCTGCACTGACATAACATTAGGTAAAAGCAGTGTTTCTACATTGATTGTTAGTGAAAGTAAGAGCATAGCAGCCAAACAAACATGTAGCTTACTTAGTATCAAGGTTGAAGTTCCTCCTGCATTCACAGCGTGTTAGGTAAAACCATTGTTTGGAGATAATTGTACGTGAAAACACATGCATAGCAGCAAATAAAACACAAATATTATCAATATTTGTAAAGTAAAGATACTACTGTATTGGTGTAGCATTAGGAAAAAGCAGTGTGATGGCATAGTGAGTGAAAGCAATGCATAGCAGCCTAAAAACTACTATGTTACTTACCTTTCAAATTTAAAGTAACCCCTTCATTCACAGAGAGTTAGGGGAAACCAGTGCCTTGATGTTGAATTGAAATGAAAACACGTGAAAAGCAGGCAATGAAACAAGTTTCCTTAATTGTTTTCTAAACTGAAGTATTGACTGCATTCACACAGCGTTAGGGAAAAGCAGTATTTTGAAGTCGATTGTAAGTGAAAACACGTGCATAGCAGCAGAAGAAAGAAACTACCTTAGATTTCCAAAGTGAAGAAACTGCAGCATTGGCATAGTAAAATCAGGGTTTTCATATTGTGAATGAAAGCAAGTGTATACCATCCAAACATACAAGTATGCTACTTAACTTTCAAAGTTGAATTACCTCCTGCATTCACAGTGTTAGGTAAAACCAGTGTTTTGAAGATGATTTTAAGTGAAAACACATGGATGGCAGCAAACAAAAACTGGATTGGCATAGCATTAGGTAAAAGCCGTGTTTGTACCTTGATTGTGAGTGAAAGCAAGTGCATAGCAGCCAAAGAAACAAGTATCTTACTTATGTTTCAAAGTGGAAGTACCTCCTGCATTCACAGCATGTTAGGTAAAACAAATGTTTTGAAGATAATGGTAAGTGAAAGCACATGCATAGCAGCAAACCAAACACAAATCTTACATAGATTTGAAAAGTGAAGAAACTACTGCATTGGCAGAGCATTTCATGGAAGCTGGGTTTTTACATTGATTGTGAGTGAAAGCAAGTGCATAGCAGCCAAACAAACAACGACCTTAACAACATTTCAAAGCTGAAGGACCTCTTGCATTCACAGCATGTTAGATAAAACCAGTGTTTTGAAGATAATTGTAAATGAAAACACATGAAAAGCAGAAAATAAAACACCTATATTTTTCAGATTTGTAAAGTAAAGAAACTACTGTATTGGTGTATCATTAGGAAAAGACAGAGTGTTGGCATAGTGAGCAAAAGCTAGTCCATAGCAGCCAAACAAACAAGTATCTTACTTACCTTTCAAATGTGAAGTACCTCCTGCTTTCAGAGAGAGTTAGGTGAAACCAAAGTCTTAAAGTTGATTTTAAGTGAAAACACGTGAAAAGCAGCCAATGAAACAAGTTTATTATTGGTTTTCTAAACTGAAAAATTGAATGCATTCACCCAGCATTAGGGTAAAGCAATGTTTTGAAGTTGATTGTAAGTGAAAACACTTGCATAGCAGCAAAAGGAAGAAACTTACTTAGATTTACAAATTGAAGTAACTGCAGCATTGGCATAGTAAAAACAGGGTTTTGACCTATTGGGTGAAAGTAAGTGTATAACAGCCAAACAAACAAGTATCTTACTAAACTTTCAGAGGTGAATTTTCTTCTGAATTCACCGCGTGTTAGGGAAAGCCAGTGTTTTGAAGATGATTTTAAGTGAAAACATAGGCATAGCAGCAAACAAAACACAAATCTTACTTAGATTTGAAAAGTGAAGAAACGACTGTGTTGGCATAGAATTTCATAAAATCTGGGTTTTTACATTGATTGTAAATGAAAGCAAGTGCATAACAGCCAAACAAACAAGTATCTTACTAAGGTTTCAAAGTTAAAGTACCTCCTGCATTCACAGCGTGTTTGGTAAAACCAGAGTTTTGAAGATAATTGTAAATGAAAACAAAAGCAAAGCAGCAAATAAAACACAAATCTTTTTCAGATTTGTAAAGTAAAGAAACTAATGGATTGACGTAGTTTTAGGAAAAAGCAGAGTGTTGGCATAATGAGTCAAGTGGAGTGCATAGAAGCCAAACAAAGAGATATCTTACTTACCTTTCACACTGGAAGTACCTCCTGCTTTCACAGAGAGTTATGAGAAACCAGAGTCTTGTAGTTGATTTTAAGTGAAAACACGTGCAAAGCAGCCAATGAAACAAGTTTCTTTATTTCTTTTCTAAACTGAAGAATTGTCTGCATTCAATGAGTATTAGGAATAATCAGTGTTTTGAAGTTGATTGTATGTGAAAACACGTGTATAGCAGCATAAGAAAGAAACATACTTAGATTTCCAAAGTGAAGAACCTGCATCATTGGCATTGTAAAAGCAGGGTTTTAACATTGTGAGTGAAAGCAAGTGCATAGCAGCCAAACCAACAAGTATTAACTTATGATTCAAGGTTGAGATACCTCCTTTATTCACAGTGTGTTAGGTAAAACTAGGGTTTTGAAGATAATTGTAAGAGAAAACAAATGCATACCAAAAATAAAACACAAATGTTATTGAGATATGTAAAGTAAAAGAACTACTGCATTTGCGTAGCATTAGGAAAAAGCAGTGTGTTGGCATTGTGAGTGAAAGCAAGTGCATGGCAGCCAAACAAAAAGTATCTTACTTACTGTTCAAACGTGACGTATGTCCTGAACTCACATAGGGTTAGGTGAAACCATTGTCTTGTAGTTGATTTTAAGTGAAAATACATGCAAAAGAGCCAATGAAAGAAGTTTCTTTATTGATTTTCTAAACTAAAGAATTGGCTGGATTCTCCCAGCATTAGGGAAAAGTAGTGTTTTGAAGTAGACTGTAAGTGAAAACACGTGCATAGCATCAAAAAAAAGAAATTTACTTAGAATTCCAAAGTGAAAAAACTAAAGCATTGGCATAGTGGAAGCAGGGTTTTGACATTGTGAGTGAAAGCAAGTGTATAGCAGCCAAAAAAACCACTATCTTACATAACTTTCTAGCATGAATTACCTCCTGCATTCACAGAGTGTTAGGTTAAACCAGTGTTTTGAAGATGATTTTAGGTGAAAAACCATGCATAGCAGGAAACAAAACCCAAAACTTACCTAGATTGAAAAGTGAAGAAACTGCTGCATTGTTATAGCATTAGATAAAAGCAGTGTTTTTACAGTGATTGTGAGTGAAAGCAAGTGCATAGCAGCCAAACAAACAAGTATGTTGCATACGTTTGAAATTTGAAATACCTCCTGCATTCACAGCATGTTAGGTAAAACCAGTGTTTTGAAGATAATTGTAAGTGAAACCACATGCATAGCAACAAATAAAAAACAAAACTTATTGAGATTTGTAAAGTAAATAAACTACTGCATTGGCATACATATGTAAAAGCTTTGCGTTGGCCCAGTGAGTGAAATCAAGGGCATAACAGCTAAACACACTAGTATCTTACTTACCTTTCAAACTTGAAGTACCTTCTGCATTCACAGAGAGTTAGGTGAAACCAGTGTCTTGAAGTTGATTTTGAGTGAAAACATGTGGGAATCAGCCAATGAAACAAGATACTTTATTTGTTTTCTAAACTGAAGATTTGACTGCACTCACACAGCATTAGGGAAAACCAGTATTTTGAAGTTGATTGTAAGTGAAAATACGTGCATAGCATCAAAAGAAAGAAACTTACATAGATTTCCAAAGTGAAGAAACTGCAGAATTGACATAATAAAAGGAGGGAGTGGCAGTTTGATGTAATTATGAATTCCAAAAATATAATTAAATCATGCTTGTAAACTGATTTGTTAGTTTGGGCATGATTAGGTTAGGATTAGGGTGTTGAACCCCACTCCTTGGTGGGTGGGGAATCGAATATAAAAGACAAGGCAAAGGAAATTTGAAGTAGTCTTTTGAGAAGCAGTTTTGATGTTAGAAAGAAGGCCTCAGGAGAAGAGAAGCAAGCCGTTTGCCTGATCATCTACAGCTGACCTTGTGGAAGAAACAGGAGCTAAGCCTGGAGAGAAATGCAGCTCCAGGAAGAGAGGAACCCAGAAGCCTGAACTCTGGCAAACACTGGCAACTGTCTTGCTCCAACACGTGGCAATGAACATTGATGAGAGAAGAAAATTAACGCTTTATGGCCTAGTATATGTGGAATTCTACCCCAAATAAATACCCTTTATAAAGACCAACCCAGTTTTGGTATTTCACATTAGCACCCCTTTGGCTGACTAATACAGAATTTGGTACCAGGAGTGGGGTAGTACTTTTGCATACACCAAAATGTTGGAAGGGTTTTATAAATGGGTAAGGGGTATTTTTGGAGGAATTGTGAAATGCTTGATGGAAAAGGCCTAGACCATTTTCAAGAGACTGTTGAAAATAAAATGGATGGTAAAGAGACTTTCTATGATGCCTTAGAATTAAATGATGAAAGTTTTATTGGAAACTGGAGTAAAGGCGATCCATGTTTTAAAGTTGCAGAGAACTTAACAAGATTAACTCCTGGTGTTATATGGAAGACAGAATTTAAAAATGGCGAACCAGAGCATTTAGCTAAAGAACTTTCCAAGGTAAACTTGGAAAATGTGGCTTGGCTTCTCCTTGCAGCATATAGCAAAATACAAGATGAGAAAAATACACTAAGGACTGAAATTTTGGGCACAAAGAAAACAGAAACTGATTCTGGAACTTCCAAGTTTGTGGAAATCAAATTCCCAGATGCAAATGCCCTATTTGAACACTTTACTAAACTTGGAACTCGTAACTCAAAATTGAAGATGCAGTTATCTAGGAAAGACTTGTGGAAAGTCTTACTGTGTGATGGCTTAGACCCCTGCTTCCTGCATGCTAAACCAACAAAGTTTGTGAGAGAGCTCTATGAACAAAACCACTGTCAGCTTGGACAAAAGAAAACATAGAAAGGAGAGGTTGAAGGAGAATCAGCTTTAAGAAGAAAACCGTGGAAGCAGAGATCTGGACTTAAGACATCTCCTTGGGCCAAGAGAGGACCCCCACCCATGTGTACAGAGAGGGTGAGTTTGCCCCTGAAGTTGAAGAAGGTGAAAGTCCCCACCCAATGTTCAGGAAGAGTTTTGCCACCCCAGGGTGCAGAGAAGTTGGAGCACATTCCTCAAAGATTAGGGCGGTTAAGGTCAACACCCCACTGGTGTGAGAGGGGTGTACCTGTCCCCCATAGATTAAAGAAAGCCAGGTGGTCAACCCATTGCTCTGAGAGGGTTGAGCCTGTGTGCCAAAGGTTAGGGAAGGCCAGGTGGTCAACTCGTTGCTCTGAGAGGGTTGAGCCTGCATGCCAAAGGTTAGGGGGAATGTTATCTTCACCTCACTGTACTAGGGGGTCTAAGACTCTAACCCAAAGATTGGGTAAGGTGTGGCAATCACCCCAACACTCTTGGAAGGTGAGGTCTGGAGCTTGGTCGACACCCAGATACTTGATGATGGTGGAACCAATAAAGTGGCCATTGGGCAAGCCTGTGGAAATGGTGGGTCCCCTTGTGGACCCAAGGAGAAAAAACCATCTTAAGAATGACTTAGACTTTGAAATCGAATGAAGGATGCACTGCAGGTTTACTGAACTGTATAGGATCCATGACTCATGTTTAACATCCCAATTTCTTCTTATGATATTGAAAATGTTTATCCTTTGTCTTTCCATTTGTGTATTGGAAGCAGTTAAAGCACTTGAAGACTGTGCAGGACCAGGGAGATTGTGGAGCCTGTAGAAGCCCGAGTATCCTATGGATCTCGTCGATCCCTTGGGGCCCATGGAGCCTGTTGAGCTATGGAGCCAAGGACGCTACAGTGAATGTGGAACCTGTTAAGTGCTCATAGCTCTGTGACACCTGAGGAGCCCATGGAGCCTAATGAGCCTGTCATTGCAGGGTCCTTTGAAGCCTGTGGAGCCTGTACGGGCCTTAGAGCCAGTGGATTCTGTGGAGCCAATGGAGCTGTTGGAGCCCATGGAGTTGTAAAGGATGTTAGAGCCAATGGAGTTCCTGGTGCCAATGAAACCCATGGAGCTCGTGGAAGTTGTGTATTCCAGTGGATCCTGTGCAACCTGTGAAGCCCATGGAGTCTGTGGAGCTGGTGGAGTTTGTGGAATCTATGGAGACCTGGGAGCACATGGAGACGTTGGAGCCAAGGAGGCCTGTGGAACCTGTGCAATCTGTGAAGGACAGGGAGACTGTTAAGTTTGTAAGAATATAGAGGCCTGTGGAATCTTTGAGCTGATGGAGACAATGGAGGCTGTGAAACCTGTGGAGGCCTATGGAGCATGTGTATTCCTGAGGACCCTGTGTAGACCATGGTATCTCTTCAGGCCTGGGGAACTTGTGGAGCCCATGGAAGCCTGAAGAGCCTGTAGAGTCCTATAGACCCCATGAAGCCTATGGCAATTGTGGATGCCTGTGGAACTTGTGGAGCCTGTGGAGACACTGGAGCTCTTGGAACCAATTGAACCCATGGAGTGTGTGGAGCCTGCAGAGCCTGCATATCTCATGGAAGCCATGGAGCCTATGCAGGCTCATGGTGCTGGCAGAGCATGTTGAGGTTATGGATGAATGTAGTTCCCATGGAACTCATGGAGGTTATGTAGGCTTATGAAGCCTGTGGAGGCTGTAGAGTCTGAAGAAGCTGAGGATCATGTGGAGGCCTTCGGAGTTGGTGGAGACCATTTTGGGCCATGGAGCCATGGAGCTTGTGAGGCCTGGGAAGGCTCATGGAGACTGTGGATACTGTGGAGACTCTTAGATGTGAAGCCACATGGATTCCATGGAGGCCTTAGAGGTCATGGAGCATTCATTGCTCCTGGAGCCTGTGGAGCCTCTGCAGTCCCATTTAGCCTGTTGAGCATTCACAGACCTTCAAGACCATGCAGACTGTGCAGGCACATGGTGCCTGTGGGGCATGTGAAACCTATGGAGCCTGAAAACCCTGTGGAGACAATGGAGCCTGTGGAGACTGTGCATACCATTGGAACCTGTGGAGCACATTGAACCCATGTAGCCTGTGTAGTCTGTGGAGTCTTTGGAGCCAGTGCATATACATGGGGCCTGTGGAGCACGTTGAACCCATGGAATCTGTGGAGTCCATGGAGACATTGGAGCCTTTGCATACCCATGGAGCCCATGGAGCCCATGAAGACTGTAGAGGCCTGTGGAGTCTGTGAAGGCCTGTGGAGTTGTTGAGGCCATGAAGACCAAGAAATCTGTCAAGACCATGGGGTTCACAAAGCACTTGGAGTCCTTGAAGCTTTTGCAGGCCCAGGGAGCTTCTAGAGCCTGTACAGTCCTGTGGATCTTGTGGAGCCAGTCGAGCACATGGGGTCCATGGAACCTGTTGAGGTATAGACTCCAAGGACACTACAGAGCATGTGGAACCTCTTAAACTCATTTAGACCTTTGACATCTGGGGAGCCGATGGAGCCTATTGAGCCTGTGAAGACTGTGGCACCGATTGAGGCCTGTGGAGCCTGTACAGGCCTTAGAGCCTGTGGATAATGTGGATCTGATGGACCTGGTTGAGCCCATGGAGATGTAAAGGACTCTAGAGCCCATGGAGCCCATGGAGCCTATGGAGCCCATGGAGCCCATGGAGATCGAGGATGCTCTTAAGCCAATGGGAACTGTGCAACCTGTGAAGACCATGGAGTCCCTCGAGCTGGTGAAGTTTGTGGAAGCCATGGAGACCGAGGAGCCAATGGAGACTATGGAGGCCAAGGAGGCCTGTGGAGTCTGTGCAGTCCCATGAAGTACAGTTAGACTGTGAAGACTGTGAGAGTTGAGAGGCCTGTGAAACCCATGGACCTGATGGAGCCCATGGAGGCTGTGAGACGCATGAGGGCCAGTGCAACCTGTGCAAGCCTGAGGACCTTATCAAGCTCATGGTACCTCTGCAGGCCTGGGGAGACTGTGAAGCACATGGAGGCCTGTAGTTCCTGTATAGTCCTATAGAAAAACTAGTGCCTATGGCAACTGTGCAGGCCTGCTGAACATATGGAACCTGTAGAGCAACTGGAGTTCATTGAGCACATGGAACCCATGTAGCCTGTGGAGACTGCAGAGGCTGTACATCTCATGGAGGCACAGGAGACTGTGCTCACTTATGGTGCTGGGGAGCCTGTTGAGGCCATGAAAGAATGTGGATGCCATAGAGACCATGGAATTTATATGGGGCCATAAAGCCTGTGGAGGTTGTAGAGTCTAAAGAAGTAGAGAATGATGTGGAGGCCTGTGGGTTCTGTGACACACATTTTGTGCCACGGAGCCTGAGAGGACTTTGCAGGCTCTTGGAGCATGTGGAGACGGGAGACACTGGAGAGTGTGAAGCCACATGGATGCCATGGAGGCCTTTGAGGTCGTGGAACTTATGGAACATACCTTGTTCCTGGAGGCCTGGGGAGCCACTGCACGCTTATGGAGCCTGTTGAGCCTTTAAAGCCCTTGGAGACCATGCAGCCTGTGCACACCCATGGAACCAGAGGAGCCTGTGGAGCCTATAGGACCTGTGGGGCCAGTGTTGCCTGTGGAGCCTGTGTATACCCATGGAGACTGTGGAGCATGTGTAGCCGCTGGAGCCCATGGAGCCTGTGGAGCCTGTTGAGGCCTATAGACCCCATGGAGCCTATGGCAACTGCGCAGGCCTGCAGAACATATGGAACCTGTGGAGCCATTGGAGCTAATAGAGGCCATGGAAGCCATGGAGGCCGTGGAGCCTGCAGAGGCTGTATATCTCATAGAGGCAATGGAGACTGTGCAGGCACTTGGGGCTGGCAGAGCCTGCTGAGACCATGGAGGAATATATATCCCATGGAATCAATGGAGTTTATATAGGCCCATGTAGCCTGTGGAGGCTGTAGAGTCTGAAGAAGCTGAGGTTCATATGGACGCCTGTGGAGTTGGTGGGGCCCATTTTGAGCCATAGAGCTTGTGAGGATTGTGCAGGCTCATGGAGCCTGTGGATCCTGGGAAGCCTCTGGAAACTGTGAGGCCATGTGGATGCCATGAAGGCCTTGGAGGTCAGGGCATCCATGGAGCATGCATTGCCCATGGAGTCCTGTGGAGCCTGTTGAACCTTTGAATCCCTTGGAGGCCATGCTGCCTCTGTGGGCCCATGGAGCCTGTGAATCAATTGGAGTCTTTGGAGGGTGTAGAGCCTGTGGAGACAGAAGAACTTGTGGATCCTGGGCATACTTATGGAGACTGTGGAGTCCGTGCAGCCCATGGAGGCCTGTGGAGCCTATGCAGGACATTAACATCCATTCACACCTGTGTAGCTTTTGATGCCTGTTTAGACCATAGAATCCATGGAGACTGTGGATGCTCTGTATGCCAGTTGAGCCTGTGGGGAATTTAAAGAATGTGGAAGCCCAAGAAGCCCTTGGAGACTGTGTAACCAATGGAGCCTTTGCAGACCTGTGGAGCCCATGGAGCACATGGAGTCAACAGCCTTCATAGGTCCCATGGGTTCGACAAGCTCCATATGATCCACAGGCCTATACAGGCAGCTCAGGCTACCTTGGCCTGCACAGGCTCCAGGGTATCCTTGGGCTTTGTGAACTACAAAGTCTCAGCAGACTCCATGCTCTCCATGGCCTCAAATGGCTCCACAGGCCTCTACAGGTTCCATGGGCTCAACATGCTCCACAGGTCTGCATAGGCTCCATGGGTTACACAGGCTCCACTGACTTTATGGGCCTCCACAGGCTCCAAAGGACCCACAGGCTCCACTGGCTTACACGGCCTTCACATGCTCCATGGGCTCTTTGGTCTCATCAGGCAGCACATGCTATACAGGTGTCACTGGCCTCCAGGGCCCTTCATAGGCTCCACAGGCTTCCATGGGTTCCAAGGACTCTACAGGCTCCATGGGCTCCACAAGTATCCATTGGCTACCTGAGCTCCGCTGTCTCCACTGCCTCCGTGTACTTCTCAGTTTTCCCTACCTGAATAGGCTCCATAGGCCTCATGGGCTCCATAATCTCAACAAGCACCACAGGCACCAAAAGCTCCACAGGCTCCTTGAGCCTGAACAGGCTATACCCACTATATAGGCTTAACATACTCTGTGATTTCCACAGGCTCTATAGGCATATATGGGCTCCACAGCACCATTGTCTTGAAGTTGACTGAAAGTGAATACCCATGCAAAGTAGTCAATGAAACAAGTTTCTTTACTTGTTGTCTAAACTGAAAAACCAACTGCATTGACTGAGCATTAAGGAAAATCATTACTTTCAAGTTGATTGTAAGTGAAAACACGTGCAAAGCAGCAAAAGAAACTAGAATATTAGGTACATTTCCAAAGTGAAGAAATTGCAGCATTGGCAAAGCAAAGGCAGGGTTTTGACATTGGTTGTAAGTGAAAACAAATGTATAGCAGCCAAAAAAGAGGTTCTTATTTAATTTACAAAAGTGAAGAACCTCTGCATTGGCAGAGCATTAGGTAAAAGAAGGACTCTGACGTTGTGAGTGAAAGCAAGTGCATAGCAGCCAGGGAAAGAAGTATCTTACTTTTCTTTCAAAGATGAAGTACTTTCTGAATTCACAGAATGCTAGGTAAAAAATGTGTTTTGAAGGTGATCGTAAGTGAAAAATCATGCATAGCAGCAAATGAAACATAAATCTTATAGATTCCAAAAGTGTAGAAACTAGTGCATTGGCACAGCATTAGGTAAAAGTAGTGTTTTCACATTGGTGGTAAGTGAAACAAGGGCATAGCAATCAAGGAAACAAGTATCTTTCCTACTTTTCAAATGTGAAGAACCTCCTGGATCCACAGAGCTGTAGGTGAAAAATGAGGAATTTGAAGTTGATTGTAACTCCAAGAAGGGCAAAGCTGCCAGAGAAATGAGTATCCTCTTTATTTTGAAAACAGAAGAAACCACTGCATTTGCATACCATTAGATAAAAGCATTGTTTTGATATTGAATGTGAGGGAAAGCAAGTGCATAGCAGTCTCATTAACAACTATCTTACTTTCCTTTTAAACTTGAATTACCTCCAGCATTCACAGAGAGTTAGGTGAAAGCAGTGTCTTAAAGTTTACTATAAGTTAAAACACGTGCATAGCAGAAAAAGAAACTAGAATCTTACTTAGATTTCAAAAGTGAAGAAACTGCAACATTGGCATAGAAAAAGTAATGTTTAGATATTGGTTGTAAGTGAAAACAAGTGCATAGCAGCCAAGAAAATAAGTATCTTATTTACTTTACAAAAGTGAAGATCCTCTGCATTGGCATAGCTTTAGGTAAAACCAGGATTTTGACATTGTGAGTGGAAGCAAGTGCATAATAGCCAAGGAAACAAGTATCTTACATAACTTTCAAAGTTGAAGTACCTCCTGCATTGACAGAGTGTTAGTTAAAACCAGTGTTTTGAAGGTGATGGGAAGTGAAAATAGATGAATAACAGCAAATGAAACTCAAAACTTAATTAGATTTCAAAAGTGAAGAAACTCGTGCATTGGCATCACATTAGGTAAAAGTGGTGTTTTGACATAGGTGATAAGTGTAAACAAGGTCATAGCAGCCAAGGAAACTAGTATGATTCTTACTTTACAAACATAAAGAACTTCCTGAATTCACAGAACTTTAGGTTAAAACCAGGATTTTGAAGTTGATTGTAACTCCAAGAATAGCATAGCTGTCAATGAAATGAGATCCTACTTAGCTTTTCTTTTTTTTTTTTTTTAAACCAATCTGATTTATTTATTTATTTATTTTTTTATTATGGGTAAAAATCAAAATTCTCGCAATACATACAAACATTTGTAAAATGATATATAAATATATATGCATATATGTGTATTTGCTTACAAAAATGTTATTTATATATATATATACATATATTTTAAGAGGTGCTTAGATTACCTAAAATATTACACGTAACCAACTGGGATTCCCATGTTGCCCACGTCCCACACCTCCCACCACATCCCACACAAACATCTCCCACAGTGTGGCCCCCCAACCTCAATGAACTTACACATCCTGGAGCCTTGCCACCAACCATAGACCACAGTTCACACTGTAGACCACACTCTCTCCCACTCAGTTCTGAGTGGTGTGTGCTGATTTAAAATGGCCTACATCCATTGCCACAACAGTACTCAGGACAACGTCCAACTCCCAAAGAAGCCCCTGTATTTCAACTGCTCATCCCCTTCCTACCCAAAAACTGTCAAGTGGCCACTGGCTCCACCTCATTGTTATAATTTCTTGCATTGCAAGAATCACCATATGTGAGCAAGAGAATACCATCAAGTCCACTCTAGTCCATAGTTCTTCCACCAATCCAGAGGCGACTGGGATGGTGATGTCCACTCCAACTCCAAGGGAGAGAGGGCTTATATCCCATGGATATGGTGGGTGGGATGATCCTGCCTGCAGATGCAGGCCCTCTCCATTCCCTGGGATGGCCATTTCCCATCATTGTCTCCTCAACAGGTGACTTGGATGAGTCCATTGAGCTGTAGGGTAGGAGTTGCAGCTCCACCTAGATTTCATGCACACCTGGCACATAGGTAGGCGGGAGGCTCCAGTCTCTGGAAGTATACCTAAGAAACTTCAGCATCACATGTAGGTTTGAATAGAAGGGACTGGTGAACCATGTGCAGGGAGGACTTATTTGAGTCTAATTCTGTCACTCTCAGGAGCACAGATTCCAAAATAGAACCCACTGATAAGGCATCAGTCTCTGGGGCTATCCCCCCTTAAATAAGACCAGGGTGTCTCTGGAGCTCTCAGGAACACCACTGAGTGGGGTGATAGGCACTTAGATGTTCTATGAGCTCCTACTGAGGTGTGCGTAAGAGTTACCTCTGGGATGACCTCCCGACTCTCTTTGAAGTCTCTTAGCCACTTGAACTCATTTGTCTTTACCGTTTCCCCCTTGTATTCAAGGTCTTTTTCCACTTGTGTTGCCAGTCGGCACTTGGGAAAAGTTTTCAATTAGCAATAATCGTGCCTCGGATAAACCTCATTGGCTACGATACTGGCACTGCACAAAGCTGCCAGTTGGCACTTGGTATTAATCCCTCGTTGCCAGGGAGGCTCATCCCCGGGAGTCATGTCCCACGTTGGGGGGAAGGTAATGCAATCATATGCTGAGTTTGGCTTAGAGAG